>CM076584.1:763167529-763292047 GCA_034641835.2 Pinus albicaulis | reverse complement strand
ATGGCAACAGGTTGATGAAGGATTCCTTCTTATTGATATTGCATATGGTTAATGACATATCACTGCACTATCTTGATGACATGGTGACATTGATGGAACACATGATGACATATATGGTGATGACATAGACAATGAAGGAATTGGAGATCACTTAATGACATATGATGATTAAAGACATAACAAGTGGAGAACTCACTTAAAAAAAAAAAAAAAAAACACTTGATGACATATGACAATGAAGAAGCTCTTGCTGTCTTAATCATTTTCTGCACTAAATATTTCAAGGGCAGTCATAAAGAAAAATGTTTTTAACCATATTAGAGGTAACCTTTCAACATGGGACCTAGACCATATTAAAGAATATTTTTTCTTCTTTCCAACAAGCCCTTATTTTTCCTGAAACTCCTAGTAGTTTATGAGATATTGATTTTTTAAGATTAAAAAATTATTATTTTTGGCTAGCCGACCTATGCACAATTATATCAAGTCGGCCTCTTCTTATAAATACGTGTCCTTTCAAATATGATAAAATACTATAAATATAAACCCCCGCTCCTTAGTTTTTCACAATCAATTTCGGTCACTAAATTCACAGTATAACCGCAGAAGTAACTAGGAGGCTGAGAGGACATATAAATTCACTGTTTTGGGTTAAAAGATTTATACTGTAGTGGACTGTCACCTCCAGAACTCGGATTCCAGAGACAAATTTTTAGACAGCCTTTGAGGACTTGTGGAAGGACAGAAATTCGGTCATCAAGCACACACATAAGAAATTCACTTCACATCTCGTGAACTTAATATATAAAGGAGAAGATATTCTGTTTGGGGTTAAAAAGGTCTCATATAAATTTCAAAGATTTAGATTTCTGTGAGTGTCACATTTCAGAAGATCAGATCCATAGCTCAGTCTTGAAAAACTCGGTGAAGAAGGAAAAAAACAGAAAAAGGAACAGGTTCACATCTTGTGAACCCTTAAGGAGAATAACAACCCATTTATCTAGCACCGCAGAAGCTACAGGACTGTGGATCAATATAGCAAGGGCTCAATATTGTGAGAATTTTTAGAACATAAGTGTGATTCCACTTCAGGAACTCGGATTTGTACTTGTGATCTTACTACACCTCGAAATTGTAGCTCAGGACAGTCACATTCCAGAATTGTTTATCTGTGGGAGAATATTCCTATTGCTCGGTGCTGGAAGGACAGTCATTACTGTCACCCTCGGATTTGTAACTGTGAACAATCACATCTAGTTTAGGAGGCTTGAACTTGTGAAGCATTCAGATTTGTGATTCAAGCATATACTTGGTGAAGCAACATTTCTTACCTTGGCTCGGTGAACTCAGAAGTATTACTAACTTTGGCTAAGACAATTCATTTGATTGAAATCAAATCTCCTCATTGAATCTGTGATTCAGACAATCTCTCGTTTTGGATAGTGAAGAATTTTGGAATTGAAATCCAGTGATGAGCAAGTAGACAATGAAGAATTTTGGAATTGAAGTGTAGTGATGAACAAGTAGACAATGAAGAATTTTGAAGTGATCAGATAATGAAGAATTTTGGAAGTGATTAAACAATGAAGAATTATGTCAAGAATGTTCATGTAAATAATATTCACATTCTCCATTAAAATGAGTCAAAAGGATTGGTGTCCTTGGAGTAGGAGCTCCTAAACACAAGGTTGGTGCCTTGAGAGGATAGGGTCAAAGCCCTAGAGGTCAAAGCCTCATCAAAGTCCAAGTTGGTGCTTGGCAACATATTGGTGCCTGTTTCATTAAAATGGTTGGTGCCCTCACTCATCTATATTATACTATTATTAAAAAAGGGATTGGAGTTATTATTAATCTTTAATATTATTATTATACACCTATTTGTCTTTGATTGTGAAAAATCTAACTGGAAAAAATTAACAATTGAAAATAAATATTGATTCACCCCCTCTCAGTATTTCCAACAGTAATGAAGCTGTAGGTCTCTTTTTACTTGTGTGAATAAGAGTTAAAATCATTAATAGGCGCTCCATTTTAACTATTTCTTTTCTTATAATTCTTTTGGAGTTTGAGGTGATATATTCTATACAACAACATATCAATTTGGGATTCTTTATTACATGTTATTTTGATCATTCCATTCTATATCAGCAGATAATAACATTGTGGGACATTCATTATATTTGATCTTTGAGGGTTTAATGATAAATATTTGAAGGTGATTAAACAAAGACCAATATTTCTGTGAAATAACTATATAAATGTCTTAAGCACGGATTCCTTATCACAGCTAAGGGATTGTCTCTTAAGGTACAATAGGCTCCATATTAGGCACCGTCTGGTGGCCCGCCAATTTCACCTCCTCCGAAAATATCTTGCTAAGGTATGTTGATCACCCTGTGACCCTGCGTACAAATTTCATCCCAAGATAACCCAAGGAGACTGCCCATAAACTGGTTGGCCATTGAAGCTGACCGAAACTCCCCAATGAATGTGCACGCTCAAATACTAGTCTAACTATACCATCAAAAACATAGTCAACCGACCTTCCTGGGAAACGATAGGTAGTCCCACCAAGATCCCAATGCCAGTCTGGGGTTCCTGTATTCCCAACACCTAGAAAATCCTGTTGAAATACACCAGGGTGCACCACCATCTCCATAACCCGCTCCACCGAGTACCAACTCAAAATCTCTTGCCATCCAACCTCAACATGTGGGTGCTGCACCCTGTAAAACTCAGATCATCTCATCTCGCTATCCAGGTCAACACATGAGATCTAACTAGGTGGATCCATCTCTCTCTCTTCAATGGGAAGAGGTGACCCAATATTGCTGCAAGCCTCGTCTATGTATGCCTGAAGGGGGCTGCTCTGACACTCGAATTTTCCCTCTAGCTGTACCATTAGGGAATCCATCTGTTCCCCAATGTGGGCCAACTTGGCTACTGACTCGGTACGAACCACTCTCATGCCCTCCAGTTCCTCGTTCTGCAACAAAATTCCCTTTCGTACTGATGTGGCCTTCCCTTTCAAATATAGAAGGTCGGCTTGAAGTTGATGGCGCTATTGTGTATGACCATCGTCCAATACCTCTATATCTCCTAGCACCTCATCAAAGGTGGATAAATCTCCTAGCACCTCACCCATCTCCCGCATGGTGCTACCACCTGAAGAATCATACACTACTCTGGTCATCACCTCAATGGATGGCACTACTGGGGTAGGCTCTACTCTCTCTACTAAGATGTCAACCAACATGGTCAAGGAAGTCTCCAACACGGGTGACCTCTGTGTCATACTGGTTGTATCCACATGCTCCCCATGATTCTGTGTGCCCTCATCCTCCAAGTGCGAGGTAGCCATTCTGATGGCTTCCCCCTCCGTTACTCAGTTAATATGGAAAAATGTATCCAAATTTTCCACCCGATCCTGAGCCATGCATGCGGTGGATCCATCGTACTTGGGAAAAAGGTATCCTCCCAATGGTACACTAAAACTCTGAGTTTTGTGTGCTATACCCCCCATTGTTCTTGCCTTTTTCATCCTATCTTAGCTGGTAGTAATCTTTTATGGAAAAGGCTACTTTGAAGTCCCTCGCCATGGACTTCCATTCTCGGAAATAATCTCCCATGGGTATATGCTCATGCCGCCTACCTTGCTCATTCGGTACTGACGGAGGAAATGTAGGCATCGTGGTCCTTGTTGGCCTACTGAAGGCTAACAAGTGAGTGGTTGGTAAAGGTGGTCACATTGTTGTGAGACCCCTGAAGTCTCCCGAAATAGGAACTCATGATGGGTGCTCTTATCCCTATTCTATTGCTTGAGACCTTCCAACATTCCCTTCTGTTCTTTGGATAAATCATTTAGGGCCTTTAAGATGTTACCAAATGTCGCCTCCCCTTTTCTCCTTGACTCCCCCATATTTTCCACCTCTACTGCCTTTGGTGGGTAATGTTATGCCTACCCTCCTCATTCATAGAAAAATATCCCCCATGGTTGAGCCAAGAACGAAGCTCTGATACCACTGTAATATTCCAAATAAGGATTAACAGTAATAAAAGTGAAAATAGACAAGTAATTACAGCAAAATGAAAAAATCATTAAAACACAAACTGGAGCCAAAATCATTGTTGATCCATGTTGGCTCGAGGGGTCCTGACCCAGGTTTGGTGTGCAAGGTTTGCCAACAAACCCCTATACTACTGGCCCTTTTGGCAGTGAGCTAATTTCGCAGGTCAAAGTCTCACTCGAAGTAGTATGGGTGGGTGATGGAACTAGGTTTCCGCACCTTGAGAGAGGATGGGTAAGGCAAGCAGAGTTGCATTTGATCCTGCGATACTCAGATCGCTTAATGCTGCATACAGTTACGAGGGTGTCTATCCGCAATTACGTACACCAGATCTATGATTTACATTCACTGTTATGACAGTAATTCAGCAGCATATAAACAGAACAAAACAGATCGAAATATAGAAACACACTTATATAGTACTTCGCAGCTTAATCACAGAAATACGCAGCACAGTGATTACCAATAGTTATTACACATATTACTTCGCAGATTCAATATTCCATTGATTCATTGATTCATTCATCAAGTATCCTTACAATCCCTTTCCCAGCCTGCGCACACAGCAACAGGGTCCGCACACAGCTGGACTAGGATCTCCACGCACACAGCCAGCAGGGGTCCGTTCCCCAAAACCCAAACAGATCGCTTATGCTACAATTTTCATTAATATCTTATTATTCTGATCCTTTACAATACAAAATTCTCCTCTATTTATAACAATCTAGCCTAGACTTTTCTATGGTCCACAAACCGTGGTTTTCGAACTCCTAGTTTACCTTTTGACCCATTACAATGCGTTCAGGGTTTTAACCCGCCCCAAAACCCCTGTGCTAGAATAAATATAATAAAAAATATATCACAAATATCAAAATGGACCAGTCTTCGCAGCTTGCTAGGAGACCCTATTCCAACAGTCCCCCAACACAATCTCGTGACTCGTCCCGAGTCACTGTGGAGGTGCCGCCTCTATCTGTGCTCGCAAGGTATCGAGAGATCATCTGAGTGGAGGAAGTACATCCTAAATTTGGGCAGCAACACCCTGTGCAAGAGTGTCTAGCTTCTGGGAGGGAGGATCTTCAGAGATTGCGGTGACACCTGCAAGAAGCTGATTAAGCTGCTTGTTGGCGCCATCGATGTCCTGTGTCAACCGGAGGGCTGAGGTAGTCCAAGGTTTCAGACGTTCAACCATGACGTGCTGCTTATGTCGGAGTTTCTCAATCTCATCTTGGAGGTCGGTGCTGTTTTTCAATTGGACCAAGCGTTGGGCAGGTACCAAGGTAGGTAGCGTAGCATTGATATTTTCAACGAATTCTTCTTTTTGTCGTAAGTCTTGATTGATTTGATGGAGGACTGGGTCACACTGGACCCGAGTCTAGAGCTGCATGGCTGACTCTAGCAGCGAAGCACTTTGATAAATTTTCCCCGTGATGGTTGTTTCTGCTTCTGCGATGAGAGTGGCAGGCTGAGCACGAATTTCTGGGGGAGTGCCGGGTTGGAGTCTGGCCTGTAGATTCGAAATCTGTTGTTCTAGCTGAGTCCTGACAGTGTGTATTTCGAGTTGAGAGGTTTTGAAAGAAACAACCAATTTTTCCACTTTACTTTTAGACGTATCCTCTACCATGATGTCCTTTATAACATCTGTGCATAGCTGGTGGATCACAGTCTCAAGCTCCGCCTGTTGTGACATAGCTCGGATTACTTCATCATTGTTTTGCGCAATGGTGCACTGGGCTGCTGCAAGCTGTCGGGTGGCAGACTAAGCGCGGTCATTAATCTCCTGTGAGACGGTGTGAAGGAGACCTTCTAAGGCGTCGTAGGGAAGTTGGGCGAAGTTCAATTGGATTTCTGTCGCTACCGGGAGCTGTGTTCCGACTAAGGCACAATAAGGGATGCTCAAAAGTTGACCGGCTTCGTTGATTTGTACCGAGCTGCTATCAACGGTCAGAGGATGTGCCTAGCATTGACTAGTTGGGGGGTGATCCTTCTTGATCTGGAGAGCGTGGAGGTATGCTTGAAGAGACTCGATCCCTACCTTCCACTAGGTCGTGAGAAGTGCCCACTTATCCTTTGTAGCGACATCGATCGTGTCCGCGATATGTTCCATATCACCATCCGTTAGTGTGAGGGTTGCATCGTACAGTTCTCGGCGGGCACACTGTTTATTCCTTAGTCCTGATTTTGATGCCCCGGTCCTCTTATCCCCGGGGGACGGAGTAGTAGCTGTGGTGACCGGGACCGGAGCTGTATTGGTCTACTGTGGCGGGTCACTACTGGGCTCAGCGGTAACCGATGCTGACTAGCGGGGCTCTTTAGATTTCCCAGGGGTGTCTGAAAGGAATTTTCTCCAAGCGAAGGGACACAAGGAGATTAGCAGGTCAATTTATTCATTGGATACCATATAAGGAAATTCCGTCCATGGCTCGGTGGCAAGGTTGCGAATCTAGACATGATGCAGGGTGATTTGGAATGCGACAACATGCTTGTACTTATCATAGACAGAGGGGGATAGCCGGGGTCGGGAGTTGATGGCAGTGACGACGCTGCTCTGGAAGAGGACCCAAAAGACCTTGTTATCCTCGATGTGCTGCTTCTCCTTGGAGTCCCATAAGTGAGCGTATCGAGCGCCTTCGCACATGCCCTCAGGAAGCTCAGGCATGACCGACTCCTCCGGTTTGACCCAGGCTACTAGGGCTATGAGAAATAATAACCATGAATAAAAAATGACATCCCGTTCTCCTAAGATTCACGGACATTTGTTAGAAATTCATCGCACAAGTACTGAGCCCAATTGAAAAAAACACCCTTCACGCATTGTCCGTCCAGCTGGATTACATAGGCAGAGACAGTCGAAACCTAGCACCTTCTCATTAGTTTGCAGGCCAACAGCCGAGTACCCACCTGCGCAGCGGGATCCTTTATGGTTTGGATTACAAATCCTCGCTTGTTCCACTGTACTTCATAGTCTCCCGGACAAACAGAGCGGTAGTGGCTTCGTACTTCTTCCCGACCTTCGCTAGCGGGTGCGGTCCTTGCATCGGGAGGCCTGTGATTTTTTGGATCAACGCAGCATCAATAGGGTTCCTCTCGCGAATCCAGAGGAAGCCATTATGAATGAGGGAGAGAAATTGGTGAACCAACTGATCTGTGACATTGTAATGGCCGAAGTGGGGCATTAGGAGTAGGTTCAGGAGCCCGGATCCTACCAAGCCGCATACCCAGCACTGGAGAATTACTGTGGTTCCACCATCCTCCGAGAGCACATCAAAGTATAATGCAAGAGTTAATTCCGAGAGAAAATCATAGTCTGCCAAATCGTGATCATCAAAATTGACCTCATGTAGGCGCCTGCAGGGGTCACCGAAGATGGGGACCTCTCCTAGGGTTAGAGGGGTTTGCACATATTTGATCAAGCCATCCAAATTTTTCGGCGTTTGTGTAGATGGCCGCCGTGGGCGAACAAAGGGGGGTAACCAATTGATCGGGTTAGCCGGTAGAGCACCCTCTTGGTTATCTTGTTTGGAGGGCAGAGGCCTAGCACGTCTCGGGGAGCTTCGGGGCCTTTTTGCTACTTGCAGAGTCATCCTCGAGCTTTGTGCTCTTTCCTTGCCCTTACTTGTGGTCCTGGGGGGGGGGGGGGGGCGACTTCTTCTAACTCCGGTTCATCCTCCAGAATTTCTTCGACCTCCGGTTTAGCAAGGGCAGAAGTTTCAGCAGGAGTGGTAGTCGGCATCCTGGCGCGAAAAATGAATCCGGGTTCTGGTTGACTACTGTCGAATGGAGAAGGATGATTAGGCATGAGAGGGAGGCCAGGGACATGTTCGGTGCTTAATCGTTTCCCGAAGATGCTGCAAGTAGGCCAGTGGCATAACTGAATCAATACTGCTATCTAGACTATCCTGCCCCCTTTTAAACACTCTCCTTCAGGCAGAAGAGAGAGAATTTTTACTTGGGACAGGTTTCCCAAGGAACGGTAAAAACATCCCATAATTCAACCTGCCAATGACTTGGGAACCATTTCTTTCAACGATAACTTTAGTGTGTTACCAAAGGGTAGGGTTCCAATGTCTAGTTGTCCCGTCTCCAGTGTACTTGGCATTCTTGTCACGCTAAGGTTGCCTTTTTGTGACAACTCCCTATCTTCCCCCAACACCGAATTGCTTAGGTAGTTCTTGGCCCACGACCCATAGATTGTTACTAATTGTCTCACCCAGGTTAACCAAGGGGTTGTTCTCGGAGCCAGTAGCCATATTGCCATCAGAACGGCCTGATGCATGGGATCGCGATCTGCTGAACCCACAGGTGTCCTGGGGATGCTGTTGCTCATCCGCAGGTTGACCCGATCCTCCCTCAGGTTGGGTTTGTAGTAGTTTCTTAGGCCCCTCTTCGCTCCAGCCTCAACTCCAGGGATGTTCGTAATGCGAAGGAAATGCAACGTAGAAGCTTCTCCTAGCTGGGTCTGCCAAGCATCTAGTTCCGTATTGGGATCCTCATCATTCCCTTTGTAGCATGGGACGGCGCCCTGGGTCGGGTTGTCCCTATCTCGCGCTGTCAATTTATAAATATAGTCCCCCACCGACCTTGTAGGTATAGGTTCTGTAGCAGCGGAACTTGTAGATTTGGTTTTTGTGGCAGCAAGACTTGTAGATTTGTTGGCTTAATAGCAAAAATGGCTTTAATTATAAAAATACACAAGAGGTATTTATAATAATAAATATTTATTGATATGATATGAATAAGACATAAGATGACTGGATGATTACAATAAGGCCTGCTTTTATACCCATGCAGGTGCCTTTTCACGAATGGGCATGTCTTTTAGACATGCCTTTTCATTAACCTAATGTCTATTTTACATAATCCTTGTTTATCTATTAATGACTATATTTATTACATTAGTTATGAATTAGATTCATAACATTGCCTTCTTCTCGAAAAGCTTTGTCCTCAAAGCTTAACTTTTCGACAATTTCCTTTACTTGGGATTATCTGCTAGACATGTCATTGAGCACTGGTACCTTCATTGTTGTAGAATTCGCCCTAATGTTGTCTTTGAAACTAAGTTTTTTTTTTTTTATAAATAATAATAATTAATATTAAATTATTATTATTATTATTATTAAATTTTTTTAAAAATTATATAATTACAATTTATATAAAATATATAATTACAAATTATATATAATATATAGTTGTAAATTATAGAAATTTTTTATAACTTTTAATTAGGTTTTAATTAAATCGAATTGATGCCATTTCATTAAACGGTGTGATTGTAACCGATCTTTTTCATCGCCCATATTTTCGAATTGGCAGTTTTGCTCCTTTGGCCTCTTGCCTCATAGCTAACGCATAATCTGTTAAATATCAAGACAACATATATATATATATATATATATATATATATATATATATATATATATATATATATATATATATATATATATATATATATATATATATATATTCGACTTATCACTGGGGAACACGTTGTATGACCCAGCGTTTGACCTGCAGTTAAGAGAATGGCAGAGCGGAATTCATGTTGTATTCACTTGACGTCAATGGCCATTGTTGCCGCCTCCAGAAACGAAATAAAAACAAGCCTCTTGAGCCCTACGCCTTTTAAATTTAATTTTAACGGTAACCGAAAGCTATCTGAACTCAGAAGTTTCTTTAAACAACCAATGATAGTGCAGTGGCAGCTCTGGTCGAGTACGCGGAAGGTTACATAATGCCCATTGTGGAAATTGTGGCGGAGAACAATTATACATTCCTCACATTGCTTTCTGAGAACAGGCCTAAGGTGCTCCCTGCTATAAATGAACCTCAAAAATATCAGGTTCTGCACTTAAGATAACATTGCAGGATTGAACCGAAGCCCCAAAAATCGATTGATTTTATGGTATAAATTATGCATAAAATAAGTCCACTCTTCAAACGTAGCTTCTCTGCTTGCCACTCATACATTAAATCCATGGCATAATGCTGCCTCATGCTCCTCGGATTTTCCAATTTTTCACGTTATATGAAGAGTAACCCAACGTTCTACTTGCTGTTTTTTCTGACATGCATGACGTCGCTCTAACGTGGTACTCTCATAAATTTCACCAATACTCATCCCTGTTTGCACTAATATCTCCTTTCGTCGGTCCATGGGACATTTAGTTGATAACAACTCTGATGGCATGTGAGTTGATGCACTTGTAAAATTCCAACTACCCTTTTGCCTCCATCTGATTGTAAATAACTATGGCCTTCGTCCAGTTTCAAATTTGTCTTCATCCAACCTAGCCATCAAGTCCAATGCCAATGATGATAACACAACCTCTATTATTTTCAAAGATGTACATGGAAGGAAGGAATTTTCAACATATATTGATCTTGGCGGTCCTTTTTCCCTAACAGGTGTTGGGTCAACTCCCCTGCATGCATTGAATAGGAAACTGCCTATTATCTCACCAAACATCTGCAATAGTTGTTCCAAGGTGCATACTTGAAGATCAGTCACTGTCTGAACTCCAATTTCCTTTAGCATAGATTCTGTTCGATGTCCAACACTAGGAATCTTACGAACTAGAAGTGGAGAAAGACATCCTGGCACAACTGACTTAAGAAGGCATGTCTGTTTGTTAGGCTTATTAACTGAACATGCCAGCTTTGAAAGCATATTATTGTAGGAGATTTCAAAGAACACTGAAACCCTGTCTATCTTTCCTGTTTCTTCTCCTCCTCAAATAATCGCAATCCATTCTCACAACCAAAAATTCTCCATGATAAAGGTGCAACAACATCAGCTGTTGGCTGCATTATAGACAACCATCTAGTCCCATCCCATAAATCAGCAGTTGCTCTGAGGAGGGTAGACTCCTTTCTGGTACTAGACCTAGAAGAGAGCCTCCTATTCTTAGAATAAATTAAAATCCTATCTTGTAACTGTTTATTACTTTTACCTTGCAAATTGGTTTGCTGTTCATTCTTTTCAGTTTCCATACCAACATTTGAGGCACCCGCATTGGATTGCTGTTCATCCCTCACCTCCTTAGATTTTAACTCAACTGCCTTTATTTTGATCATTTCAACATAGCCTTCTTCCAATTTATCTTTATCTGCATCAGCATGCTCTTCATAATCCTCATCCACATCAGCTTCATCTTTTTGTGTTTTTTTACTATTGCTGGCAATGATATTTCTTGTATAAAAGGCACATTTATGTCCTGCGAAATATTTGTCTCCACATTTCCAACATTTCTCTTCCTTTTTTCCTTCAATATTAGTTGGTTGTTTTCCTTTATTACGCATTGGTGGGGGAATATATTTGCTTGAATTTTCCATGGATGTTCTACTTGATTTTCCCTTGACATAACTAACTGCCCTCTCATTATTAGGTCGTTCATTTTCTCTATTATGGATTACTGCATAAATTTTTTTAAAACGGTTTGTGACTTCTACACATGAATTTGTGACTTCTGCACATGAATTTGTGACTTCTGCACATGAATTCTCTAATTGCTGAAGCTTTTCTAGAATTTTATTAATTTTTTCACTTTCTTCACACGACTTTTCTAATTGCTCATGATCTCCACGTACTGACACAGTGTGGTAAACTATGTCCATAGGCTTGTAAACTACGTTCATAGGCTTGTAGAACGATGTTATGTGCCATTGCTTCAACTTGTCCTCAACCTGGCTCTGATACCACTGTAGCAATGGAACTTGTAGATTTGGTTTATGTGGCAACAAGAATTGTAGATTTGTTGGCTTAATAGAAAAAATGGCTTTAATTATAAAAATACACAAGAGGTATTTATAATAATAAATATTTATTGATATGATATGAATAATACATAAGATGACTGAATGATTACAATAAGGCCTGCTTTTATACCCATGCAGGTGCCTTTTCACGAATGGGCATGTCTTTTAGACATGCCTTTTCATTAACCTAATGAATATTTTACATAATCCCTGTTTATCTATTAATGACTATATTTATTACATTAGTTATGAATTAGATTCATAACAGGTTCCGTGTAACATTTCCCTTCTCTGGGATCTAGTGGCATGACAACCCGTGTGCCTTCCTTTTCAAATATCATGTTGCGATTCTTGAGGTTGATGATACCCCCCATGTCTATAGCCCAGTCTAATCCGAGGAGTGCAAGGTAGGTATTCGTATCTTCTACAATTTCTATTACTTCAAAGTCAGCTAGGACCCTTACCCTAGCGATGTCGACCACGAATTTTGGTAGCCGTCCTAGAGGAGGGATCTTTTGTTGATTTTCCATGCGCAGCTGGATGGTGGGCTTTTGCAGCTTAGGCCTTCCCATGCGTTGCCAAGTGTGTTTAGGTAGTACATTGGCGTCCGATCAGAGGTCCAGGACAACCCGATCCATTTTATAAGCAACAATTTGGACTGTCAACCGCATCTCCCTACCAGTGCGTTGTTGGTATAGCTTATGTACATCCTTAATGTTGGTTGACAGGGCAGCGTGGGTTGCGCAGCTCTCTAGTAGGGCCTGCAATTTTCATATTGCCTGGGGGTCACCTGGCAGCCTCATGCATACCTGTAGGAAGGGTTTAACATCTGTGGCTATTCCCACATCTCCTGGGTGTGCAGAAAGCGGGACTTCAGTCCCAAGGAAATCCCTCCATGCGTCTAAAAATGTCTCCCTTGCTTTGTCCAGGTCTAGCCCTTCTTGGTTGCTAACTACCTTTCGGATTAAAGCCTCAGTTTCTTCTTTCTCCTTAGCAACCCCAGTTTCCCATCTGCTACGCGTTACCACATTTACCTTCGTATCCTTCCCTTTCCACTAAGTCTGGACCCGCCGTAACTTCTGCACAGAGAGGAGAGGTCTGCCCTGTATCTTTGCTTTTAGGGCTGGACAATATTCCAACATGTGGCCAGGCTGTCTACAATACCTGCAGGATTGTTGTAAGGGTTCCTAACATTCCTTCGCAAAATGCCTTGCGCTTCCACAATTATAGTAGATTGACTGGCCTCGACCCCGTCCTGCACTTCCGCTCCGTCCCTCATTTCCTCTTCCAAGGGAGTTAGTCCTGCCTGAGGGAGTTTTTGGCAAGGTAGGGCCTTCACTCCCATTGAATACCTCGTTAAGGATTCAGCAGTCCTGCTCCTCATGGCCAACCGACCGACAGAATCGGCACCAACGTTGCTTTGTTTTAGACGCAAGGGTACCGAGCCATCGGTTGATACCTTGCCACCCTGCTGCGCAGCTCTCCTCGTGCCAGAGTGCAGGTCCCCTCAGGTCCTGCTGCACTAGACTATGCATTTCTGATCCCGGGTGGTTTACTGCGTAACCTAGTTCCATGCTAGCCCCTCTCCCTTCCTCCCATTGTAGATCCTGAATCTCCTGGTGCATAGCCTCAATTTGTGCTTGGATCTACTATATTCCCCTCAACGTGTCGTCCTTGGGTGCGACTTCAAGCTTCATGGCAGCTTCCAAGGCTTTATCTTGTGACTCGAAGGCCTGTTGGCTCATTGGTATATGTAAGTGAGGTAGCAACATGGCGATGAACCATTCCTTATGTTTTCTGTCATCATACTTGAACCCTCCTTCCCTGATTGCTTTCTTCAATCGTTGATCAACGTCCCATACTGATTTTGTCATGTCTTGCTTGAAGTCCTTTAATTATACTACTACCTGAGAGTAGGCCTTAGGGTTCCGAAATTGCTGGGTCAGGGTGTCTTTGACGTCCTGAATAGTGGCGCCCTTATTCTGTGATACATATCCCATATACCAGTCCAACTCTCTTCCTTCAAAGGCTAAGGATAGTTGTGCTTTTTTCATAGTGTCGTTCACCACACCCTGCACAACCCATACTGACTCCGTTACAAACTAGAATCATTCCACATCTTCATCGATCATGCCTCGGAAGGCAGGTAATTTTAACTGTACCATCATGGTTCCCTAGAGGCCCGCCATAGGTGCCCTTCTCTAGTATTTTCTTGTCATTACCCAATCTTTCTCTTAGACTTCATCCGATCCCAGCAATGAAACTAGTTGTTGGCTCGAGGGGTCCTCACCCAGGTTCGGTGTGCAAGGTTTGCCAACAAAACCCTATACTACTGGCCCTTTCGGGAGTGACCTACTTTTGCAGGTCAAATTCTCACCGAAGTAGTATGGGTGGGTGATGGAACCAGGTTTCCACACCCTGAGAGAGGATGGGTAAGGCAAGCAGAGCTGCGTTTGATCCTGCGATACTCAGATCGCTTAATGCTGCATACAGTTACAAGGGTGTCTATCTGCAATTACGTACACTAGATCTATGATTTAGATTTGCTGTTATGACAATAATTCAACAACGTATAAACAGAACAGAACAGATCAAAATATAGAAACACACTTATATAGTACTTCGCAACTTAATCACAAAAATACGCAGCACATTGATTATCAATAGTTCTTACACAGATTACTTCGCAGATTCAATATTCCATCGATTCATTCATTCATTCATCAAGTATCCTTACAATCCCTTTCCCAACCTGCGCACACAGTAGCACGGTCTGCACACAACTGGACTAGGATCTCTGCGTACACAGCCAATAGGAGTTCATTCCCCAAAACCCAAACAGATCGCTTAAGCTACAATTCACATTAATATCTTATTATTCTTATCCTTTACAATACAAAATGCTCCTCTATTTATAACAATATAGCCTAGAATTTTCTATAGTCCACAACCCGTGGTTTTCGGACCCCTAGTTTACCCTTTGACCCATTACAATGCGTTCGGGGTTTTGACCCGCCCCAAAACCCCTATGCTAGACTAAATATAATAAAAAATGTATCACAAATATCAAAATGGACCAGTCTTTGCAGCTTGCTAGGAGACCCTGTTCCAACAATCCATTTTATTACTACATTGGGAAAGAGTATAATTGAGGTGTTGGAAATTTTTCACCTGGGCCTGCCCATGATAGGCTTGAAGAACAACTCAAACCCAAACAAAAACTCTGGCTGAAAGTGCCTTCACGTGGCTCAGTCTTTGCACTTCCTAGACTAGAAATGCCATTATTGGTTGACTTCATACTGCTTGTTGGACGCTTTCTCTGCTCAAAAAATTCCAAGTTTTTAACCCCGGACTCTACTAACCAAACCCACAAAAACTCGTGAAGGAATTGGCTAGATGTTGACCCTGGAATTTCGACCCAATTTCCTCTAGCTCCTCTTTCTTATAATTGCATTAGGATCTCTATTTGAAGCCTCAAACATGCCTAGAAAATTCTGCCAAATTAATCTTGGCTTCTCCTCATTGAACCTAGAAAATCCAAGAAAGGGTTCTCCCAAAGTTTGACTTTGGAATTTGGCCCTTTTGGGCTTGGCTTGGCCCACTACATTGCTGGGTAAATCGAATCTCTTGATGAATCTGCTAGAAAATTCCTTTGGAGAGCTACCAAAATCCTTGGTAGTAGCTGGCTAACCTCCCCTCCAAATCTCCCGTTGAAACTCCACTGCTCTCCACACTCCCGACACCCAGACCGAATTGAACTGTGCAATCTACTCTGCCTCTGCATAGTCCTGAAGGGGCTATGCTCTTACCTTTGTCGTTGTTGTGTAATTCCCTCACCAAAATGTAGAACTCCTCTCCTAAGCGGGCACTCAAAGTCCCCTGAGGTAGAGGTTGATATCTCCGCTTGAATATCTCATGTGCTAAAAAACACTACAGACTTGGCTCTCCGGCTCAAGCGTGCTTTAGTCAAAATGACCAAGAGAAAAAAGATGAATGAATGAATGCAAAAATGAGCCTTCCCTTATTCCTTTTGTCCATTGAGGCCCAACATATTCCTTGGGTCCCACCTTGGCCTGCGCTGCCTCTCCTTGGCCAATCACACGCTGCCTTCCTCTAGTCAATACCACATTGTCCTTTTCGCGCATATTCTACGCTGCCACCTAAGGCCAACTCGACCCCACCACTAGAGTCGCAATTTTCCCTTAGGGACTTTAAGAAAATAATTTATTTGGCCTAATTATTAATTGTGGGTTCCCTAGCCGTTTTATTTTTTCCCAACATTAGGATTTGCCAAAATTAATAAAAGTTAATATCCCAATTAGCTGATTGCTAATTTGGGGATAATACACAAGGTCAAACCATTCATCTATAGTATGTGTTGTATGTGCTCGATTTGAAGAAGAACATGGTATATATATAATAGAAAGGCTTCAAGGTAGCATTTATTGATGAAAATGTATGCATTTGGAATATAAACCCTAAATGTGCATTTACTCTTTGATTTAGGGTTGATGTTCTCTATCAAGTTGGTGGAAGTCCTCTGGGAGCTTTAGAGAGTGATACTTCTCTTCATTGTGAATTATGGCACCAAATATTTTCCCACTTACATTAGAATGCCTTACCTGGGGTAAGGAATATGGTCATATGGATGATCGACTTTAATATGAACAATGAAGGATTTTTTCAGGGTTGTGTATCTGGGAAGCATACAAAGGGACCATTCCCTTCTAGTGAAACTAAGACAACAATTATTCTTCGATTGGTTCATTATGACCTATTTGGTGCTCTTCCTGTAACCTCATTTGGAGGATACATATACTATGCAATATTTATAGATGACTACTCATGTAAAACAGATATTTTTCTTGAAAAGGAAGGATGAAATGTTCAAATGGTTTTTTTCTTTCAACACATTGGTGGAAAATCAAACAGGGAAGAATATCAAGACATTGAGGAATAAAAATTGAAATGAATATGAATCAAATAAATTCAATGAATTTTACAGAGAGGTTGGCATTAAGAGGGAGACAACTATTCCACACACTCTTGAGCATAATGGTGTTGTTGAAACAAAGAATTGAACAATTATGGAAGTCACCCGTGCCATGATCTATGGTGAAGGTCTACCAAAATTCTTGTGGGGAGAAGCTTCCAACACTATCGTATATGTTCAAAATAGGAGATTGCATCAAGATTTGTATTTCAAGGCATCTGAGGAAGTCTTCACTGGTAAGAAACCTGATGTTTCTCATTTTAGAATCTTTGGTTTTCTAGTAGACTTTCATGTGCCTAAAGAGAAAATGAATAAGTTAGAGGCTTATGGGTAGAAATTTATATATGTTGGCTACAGTGAAAATTCAAAGGAAAATAGAATATATGGAAATAATCCTTGTTTTCACCTTTGATGAAGACACTACCCTTGGGAAATCCAAATATATTCCCATCTCAAGGAAGAATGACGTTGATGCTACCAAAAAGAAGATGAACCTCAAATAGATGATCCTATGCCTAATGTTGATGGCCTGATGGATCCTATTGATCCACCCTTGGTGATCCATCTACCTCAAGGAAACAACCAATATGGCTCAAATACACTCTCAAAGATGTTGAAAGACATATTTCTCCAAGAGGGACATTTCACGAAAGTAAGAAGCAGAACATGTATCAAGGATACTTGGATGCCATGAGAACTATTTTTCAAGCCGAACCTTGCACATTCGAAGAAGCCATAAAGCACAAATATGGAAAGATGTGATGAATGAGAAATATGAATCAATCATGAAGAATGATGTCTAGGACATGGTGCATAGACCTAAGGACAAGTCTGTGGTCACCTCTAAATGGCTTTACAAGATTAAACATGGAGCTCATGGGAGCGCTGAAAAATATAAGGTTGGGTTTGTAGCTCGTGGCTTATCTCAAAAGGAAGGAGTGGACTATGATGAAATATTTGCACCAATTTCTCGATATACCGCTATCTGATCTATTATTTCTCTCGCTGCCAAACAAGTATGGAGCCTACATCAAATGGATGTCAAGACTACTTTCTTGCATGACTCACTTAAGGAGGAAGTATACTTGGAACAAACTTAGGGGTTTGAAGTACAAGATAAAAGGATACATGCCTGCCGACCGAAGAAAGTCCTTTATTGGTTGAATCAAGCCCTTAGGGATTGGTATGAAAGGATTGAAAATTATCTTATGAAGTGTTGGAAAATGTAACTACGTCCGGTCTTAATTTAATGTATTTGAGTCATCTTGTAATGTACTTGTCAAAAGAATAAATAAAAGAATCTTTATTATTATTATTGTGACTTATTAAAGCATGGGTTTCATGCTCAGGTCACCTTTTTTTAGGTCAAAGTCCCCATTGAGGAATTCTAGGAATTATTCTGAGTCAATAGAGTCATTGTACTTTTAAAGAGACCCTTCTTGGGCTTTTGAATCATGTAAAAAGGTTTAGTATTGAGTCAAATACGATTTATGTATCCTCCACATCAAGTCGACCTAGAAGAGATTGTAATATTCCTAATGGAAAATTAACAATGATAACAAAAAACATGCAATTACAACAACACATAAATTTTCAAAAATTAACACATGAAACCAGAAAAATGTGCACCAACTCCACAAACTGGCCAAGTTGTATTATATGATAATGCTGTGGTACAAAATATTTGGATAAAATACACTTGGACTTGCACAAGGCAAGCTACACGCACTAGGTGATGAGTATAAGCAAATCCAAATGCTCCAATAGCAATCTCCTTTATAAAACTGCATTGCTCCTCCAAGACTACACTGCTTCCTGAATTCGGCCTCTGATTTACCCATTGAAAACTATTTAGAAAATTCTAGGAATTTGTGAATGCGATCCTTGCCGAAAACCCAGAAAAACCCAGAAAATGTTTCCTCTAATTCCAACCTTCATAATCTGACCCTTTGTAGCTTGGCCTTCGTCCAATTTCGTTTTCTCGCACTGCAGCTACTACTGTTAATCACTTCTCTCCAAAATCCCAACCAACCTCCTTAAATGGCTCTCCTATCAATATCCCAACACCCTAGCTCAAAAATCCCATCAATGAAGCTCCCATAAATGAGCTTCCTCCAATGACTGCGTAAGCCCTTCTAACCAAAATAGCTGAGATGTAAATTGGCCACCAAGATAATCTGCTACATTGTTATGTTGGCCCTCCAAACTGAACCAAACTACATTTTTGAGCTCTCTTGTGAATTTTGGATGAATCCATCGAGGGGAGATGGGTACTCGACCAATGTCATTGAATCACCCGAGGTTTTCCGTCCTGGGGCTAATAATGGAGTATAGAACCGGCTTCTCAACCTCTCATACAAGAAACAACACCAAATCCAAGATGTTCTCTAATGGACCTTCCTCATATTTTTATAGATCTAATGGACTCCTCTAGAAGCTCCTATTTCATTATTATTTTAATCATTGATCATATTTCGCTTAATTAAAATATTCTTTTTAATGTGAAAACGGTCACTTGGCCACCATGCCTCCTCAGGTCATTGAACATCACTCCTAGCCATCCCATCCTATAGATATTATTTTTTCAGTTCTGATGAGCTATTAAACCAAATTTTTCTGCCAATAATTCCTCCCGAAATTCCACCTTAGGCATAATTAATTGAGTTAGGCCCATTAGTAACTCAAATTTCTAAAAGTTGTTAGAATGCAATGGAACGAAAGGAAAACTACATGAATGGTGGAATATACCAAGCGAATGCCATCAAATGTCATAAGAACTTCTCAAAACCTCTCCAAAATATTGCATGGCCTGCCAATGATGCCAACCTGCACCTGTGACTTGACTTCCCCCAACTTTGCAAGTCCATCCTAACCATGTCATAAGGAATACCAGAAAAAGGAACATTACAAATCCTTCGCCTCAAGATTGCTTACCCTCAAGCAATCCAAATATGTTGACCAGTCTGTTGGCCCGATGAAACAGAGACCTAATGCCCAGATCCCATACAAACCGTTGGGTGATGCTATGCCTTTGTGTCAACCCACCAGGAACAAACCCCTTAATCCATGGATCCCAGGCCAATATTTGAACGAGCATGTCATAAAAAATTCTCCTGGATCCCATTAGCACAAAGAAAAAGCATCAGTGCTCCAAAACCCCTATTGCGCTATAAATATGGATGAGAATGTTGGACCACTGACTGCTTACTAACTGATCACCTCTCTCTAGTCCAACCCTTGACTCAATCCAATGCTAATCTTGCTCTCTTGATGCCAGGATGAAATGAGGGAGAGCTGTTGAAGCCAACTAAGACCTAAAATACCTGTCATGTCTAAGGGTTCCTGCTCCACTATGCTCCTGACTAAGAAGACCGTGGCATCAATAGGATACCAACTCATGATCTCCTGCTAATATAATATATGGAAATTTTTTCAAGGAATATGTCTACTAGGTTGGTATTGGCCCATTCTTATCTCCTGATGCTTTGCCTGATCAAACAACAAAATCTGTCCAAGAAATCCTGCCTCTCTCTCTATAATGGACCCAGGTGGGAAGCCTGTGTTGCAAGCCCTGTCTATCTACTCCTGGAGAGGGTTGCTACCTGAAAATTCTAAAATATGTTTGCCACCACTACATCTTCTTTCACCTCATCAATGGGTAGACCCAAAGATGGATGCATTGCTATCTCCCTCGCCTGATAGGAAACTCCACGCTCCTCTAGCCCACCAATCCTCTGCAAAATTGTCCTGCCAAAATCCAACACCTCCTAAGGGCAAGTGCATATAAATACTGCCACCCTGCTTTTTGTCTATCCATCTGTCTGCTCCTCATCAATGGCTAACCTCAATAGTGGCCGATCATCCTCCTCCATCATAAGCTCAATGTGGTCCTCTGACTGGCCTTCCACAAAAGGATCAACGTGCATACTGTGCATATCATCCTCCTTATTTGACTCATGCTCCACTATATGCTGCTCATGCTAAATCATCACGGGTGAATCATCATCCTGAATGTCTCTTGTAGGGTCCCTTGAGAACTCCCCATACACACCGGAATATAAATCCATCCTACTGTCAATGACTCCACATGACTGCTCATGCTCCCCAGAGGCATCCTCGTCTATCCAGGATGAGTTATACCCAACATCATGCTCGTCACCTTTATCATACAATCTCTTTGAAGGTGACGCCCTAAAACCCCAATGGTTGGCCTCACACATCACTGCATACAACCAAGCATCCCTGCGCTCTCCTACATACAAATGTGTACGTTTGTGCACCTTGGCACACACCTGCACCCAATTTCACCGCTTTTTGCATTGCTGGACACCACCACTAGCTACCACACCATCCTATATCAGTAAGTACCCCTCCTATGATGATGTAGCTTTCACTCCATGCGGAACATCAAGGTGGTGTAAGTTTATCCTCATGCTACACATTGCACGTTCACACGACTCGACACTCCACCATACACCTCCGTGCTCCTCTCCAGAACACTGAACTCCGTGGTACGAATCTGTGCACCACTGAACACCTACACCATCAGTCGTACCACCCTACATCATCAGTCATCCTACGTGTGTCAATACATCCATGACTCCACTAGTGACCCCACCATGATGTGGGCTACTCCTCCTCATCTGCCCTGGTAGACCTAAGTGGTATATCTCCTCACATGCTAATGTGAATGCAACTCTACTGTACCTAGCCTCCATGGAACCTGTGTCCAATGTGCCCATGAGAGAGCAATATATCCATACAGCTCGCTGTCTGGTGGCCTATTTATGCCACATCCTCTAGCTAACCCCTGCCAGAGTATGCCACTCTCCATGTGATTCCATGTGCATCCAACATGTCCAAACAATCCATGGGTTCTGATCACAAACCTTCTGACTCCTAGTGCCGACTAGAACTCCCCAAAGGAATGAGTGCACTCCGTCACTGAGTTTACTATCCCACCAAAGCCATAACCCTCCTTCATCCCAGATATATGATAAGAAGCCCCGTCTGGATCCCAATTCCAACCTGGGCCTCTAGCATCTCCAATATGTGAGAGCTCCTGCTGAGCTTCCCTCCCGACTACGATCATCTCTACAAGGCTAGCCCACTCTGCTGGGTAACAACTCAGAATCTCTCGCCATCCAACCTTAGGAGAAGGATCAAATGCACGAACACATGTACACAGAAAAAATCCTCCATTCTGTGATTGTTGCACCTTATGCAGCTCATGTTGCCTCATCTCGCTATTCTGGTTAGCGGATATAATATGACTAGGTAACTCTGCCTCTTTCTCAACAATGTGCACAAATAACCTATCAGTGCTACAAGCCCCATCTATACATGCTCGAAGAGGGCTACTCTTATGCTCCAAGGTGTACTCCTCTAGTTGTGTTGCTAGGGAATCCAACTGTTCCCCAACGCAAGTTAGTTTGGCCATCGACTCGGAAAAAAACAATCTCATGCCATCTAGCTCCTCATTCTGTTGTATAATGTCCTCTCAGACTATCATGGCCTTCCTTTTCAATGCTATAAGGTTGGCCTGGAGCTGTCGAAACTATCGTGGGTGATTATCATATGTAAACTTAGTCACAACTTTGGATACCTCTGTGTCTCTTGGACCCTCATCAAGCTGTTGTAGGTGGTCATCATCAGGAAAATCTATCACAATTTTGAGTACCTCATCAACTGATACATCCTCAACAGATGGGCGTACAGGTGTATGCTCATCTGTCTCCACCAAGTTGTCAGTTGAAACTATCAAAGGGATCTTCAACAAGGGTGACACTTGCATCACACTGGGCATGTCTACCTGCTCCTCGCACTCCTTTGTGCTTCCAACCTCCCGCTCAATATCCTCCTCAGGATCTCAACATATGAGGCCTAATCTCAACCAATAGTAATGCCTCCTATCTCCATCCTCTAACGATCCTCCTCTATGATCCTTGATGAGCTCCATCATTAGAAATATTTGGAGGGGTTAATGGTCACCTTTTTTCCTTCTAGATCTCTTTTTCTTGCATTTTTATTATTATTTGGTTTTATGATGCTAGTATAGGTGGTGATTAAGGCTAAGAGTGCCTAATACGAGGTTGAATGCAAAAAATCATGAATTATTAAGCCTTTTTATAAGGATTTTATCATAAAGGCTTGGAGGAGACAATAAGGAGAAATTATAGGATGATTTTCCACCCTCCTTGACTCTCAAAGGCAACCGAAGGATCCCAAAGATTCTCTCTAGCAATTCAATTTCATAAGGCAGCCAAAGGATCCTCGAGGATTCTCCCCAACAATTCGAATTCCAGAGGAAGCTAAGCAACTAAAAGAGGAGTGCACCCGATCTTTTTTTACTGGGAGTCAAGTGGACTCAATCACCATTTTTCTAGGGTGATATTGGGAGCTTCCCTATACAATCAATAGAGCAGAGCTAGAGGTAATAAGGGTTAGTTAGTGAGTTGATTCCATTCAGAAGTATTGTTGTGAGCTATTGAGCTTTTTATTTTATTTAGTGATTAAACTTTTAGAGATGTATGAGGTTATTATTTTATGAAATGAGCAGACTGATTTCATTCTACTGATTTAAGTTTCAGAGAGCTAGGCTTGTGGGTTAGGGCCCAATCCATGTGCCTCAGCTTATCTGCTGTTACTATCTTTTCCTTTCTGTCATTTAGCTAGTTTTGCTTCTACCATTTAGTTAGATCTGCTTATGATAGTTTCATTGCTACTTAGCATTTGCTTTCAGTTCGTTGTTGTAGTTTTATTTGCTTATAAGTAATAGAGTCGAGGAGAAAAACTCCAAAAGCTGTGGTCAAGCCTCCCCCTCTAATTTCTGTCAATAGAGCTCGAGGAGGGCGAATATTCCCACAGACCCAAAAAATGATTCTGTTACGCCTCCATTCCCTCCTGTTTTCCACTTCTTTTTACTGCTGCACTTACCTTTTTCCCTAAATGCACTGAAGCCCTTTAACTCCACCTTATTCCTTTGTTTTTTTCCATTCACGGTTACCTTACCTTCTTAAAACAAAACACGTTAAAAAAAACCATTCAAAGCCCATTTAAATGTGACCTCTGCCTTCCTCCTCGGTTCTCCTGCTGCCGTACTATGCCTACTCGTGAAATCACACTTTAGAACTCTTACCTTTTGTCTTGATGACTTACCTCTCTCCTTTTCTGATTGCTCGCCTTATTCCTTTGTTCTATCGATCATTGTCACCAAACTTGTTTTAACGCAAAAGCGCTTGAAAACCATCGAAAACTCGACCTCCACCTTCCTCCTCGAAATTCCTTACCAAACTTCGCATTTTGCACTCTGCACGGTTTAAGTTGCTCCTGTTAACACTTACCACTTTCCAATTGCTGACGCGATATCCACTACATTGAAAATTGGTCATCACACCTTTTCCTTGTTTCCTGAAGACTTACCTCTCCTTTATTTTCCGATTGCAATATTGTACCGCACCTTTGCCGCTTCCCAAATCACTCATCACACCTTTTCCTTTTTTCCTGAAGACTTACCGCTCCTTTATTTGCGGATTGCGATATTGTAACACAACTCTTCTGCTTCAAAAATTTCTCATCACACCTTTTCTTTCTTTAACGCTAATGCTCCAACTCTACGATATCGTGATTGCGATATTGGCCCCACCTCCACGTCACCTCTCTGCATTGCAAATCACGTTATTTTTCTTTTTCATTAACACTTACCACGTTCGTTTTTCGATTGCGATATCGTTATTGCACTTCATCGCCACGTTGCCCATCGAAAATCTAATTTCACAAAACTTACCTCTTTGGACTTCGCTCCCACTCTCAGATGACCTTTCCGCTATCCCTTTAAACTTGCGATATTGTGATTGCGGGATCACATATCGCAACTTTCGCCTCCATCGCACCTCCGCCATCACACTTTTGAATTCATTCTACTCCAAAGCCATTTATGCCATATCATAAGGTTTTACAAGGTTTAAACCCCCGCTTTCCACATCTAAGCCCTCATTTCATGTGTTAAGCCCTCCATTAGCCTCTTTAGCCTTTTTCTTCTCTCCAAGCTGTAAATCAACACTCTTTTTAATTAGAATTGAGTCATGGATAGCTTAGTTTCATAGGTAGAAGCATGGTAGGTAGATCATACGATAAGTAGAGTGCATTTAGCCATTTGGCTGAGTTAAGTGTGGTTTAGAATTAGTTTCTTTTCTGCCATTTAATTTCAGCAAGTTAGCTTAGTTTATTTCCAGTCATTTTCTTTTTTGCAAATTAAATTAGTTCCTTTTTGTCATTTCCTTCCAGCAATTTACTTTCCCGTTCTTATCATAGTTTAAGAAATAACACCCTTTCGTAAATCAGAAGAGGATGACATGAGAAGAATGCATTTTTTGTGTATATAGCACTATCACCTCCAAGTTTGTATGAACCCCGGGTTGATAAATTGAAGTAGGGCAGCCCCTGGGAGTTGCAACACTCTTGGTGCAATACCAGGGCCCACCACTCCTCGAACGAGATAGCCCTCCTGATCCTAGGATGCTATGCCTCATGCTCATCAATCCTATCAACGAATGACCTCCTCAAATCTACAAAGATGTTGGGTTCCCTCCTCTTCTTTGGTTCATCCAGAAAATGAGGCATGGTAAGTTGGCTAGGCTAGCCATGGGTATTGTTCTGCTGGAGCACGTGCGCATGCACATGGCTTCTTTGCTTGGTATGAATCAACGTTCCCATCATTTGTTGCATCATCTCTAGGACCTGTTGGTTTTGCCTCCTCAACTATTGGTTCTGCCTCATCAGCTCCTTCATGATCCCCTATGTACTCTTCCCTTGTTGTGTCATTGGAGTGCCAATAAATATGCAAGTCACTCTACATACATGGAAAACCCAAGTGAAATGAAGTAGACCAAAGTCTTGAAAATGACTGAAATAGGTAACATGCACTACCTAGAAAATACTACTTATGCTTCTAAATAAGAATTGGAGTTTCTACCCCTCAAAATTTCTCAGACAATTATGAAAATTTAACTCGGAGCTCCTCACACCAAACCCATAAAAACCCAGAAATTGTTTGACTTAAATCCAAGCCAAGTTCAATCTCACCAAGTGGTGTGAATTACCTAGGTCACTGATAAAACACATAGTTGAAGGAATGTTTATTTCCAGCTTTAATATTGCGTAGAAAAATTTGAAATTTTAACCATGGAATCCTCTTATAAAACCCAGAAAAACCCAGAAAAAATTGGGCAAATTCTAGCTGATCAGAAAATGTCCAATTTAGTGTGAGTTTCCCAGTCTGCCTAACTCTACACACTGCTTCAAATAGGATAAATTCATACCACAATGTTCCAATTCTACAATCCTACAAATTTACTGCAGAATCATCGACTCAAATGAGAGAAATATCCTACAACAATTATCCTCCAACAAAATAGATTGAAAACTTTAATCCACAACTTGGCTCCCTTATTCTTCAAGAACAATACGACAAATTTGATTTTAACCCACAACTGAAAAAAATCATGCTTTCATAACACTGTAATATTCCTAATGGAAAATTAACAATGATAACATAAAACATGTAATTACAACAACACATAAATTTTCAAAAGTTAACACATGAACCGGTAAAATATGCACCAACTCCACAAACTGGCCAAATTTTATTGTATGATATTGATGTGGTACAAAATAGTTGGAGAAAATAAACCTGGGCTTAGAAAAGGAAAGCTACTAGCACCATGTGATGAGTACAAGAAAATCCAACCGCTCCAATAGCAATTTCTTACAGAAAACTGCGTTGTTGCTTCAAGACTACACTGCTTCCTGACTTCGGCCTCATATTTATCCATTCAAAACTATTCAAAAAATTCTAGGAATTTGGGAATGTGATCCATGCCCAAAACCCAGAAAAACCCAGAAAGTGTTTCCTCTAATTCCAACCGTCAAAATCTGACCTTTTGTAGCTTGGTTCTCTTCCAATTTCGTTTTTTGGCACTGGAACTGCTACTGTCAATCACTGCTCTCCAAAATCCCAAAAAACCTCCTCAAATGACTCTACTAACAATATCCCAGGACCCCAGCTCCAAAATCACACCAATGCAGCGCTCACAAATAAGCCTCTTCCAATGATTGCGTAAGCATACTCCAATGACTGCATAATCCCTTCTAACCAAAATAGTTGAGATGAAAGCTGGTCTCCAAGATAATATGCTATGCTGCTATGTTGGCCCTCCAAATTGAAATAAACTACACTGCTGAGCTCTCCTGTGAATTTTGGATGAATCCACCAAGGGCAGATGGGTACTCGCCCAATCTCACTGAATCACTCGAGGTTTTTCGTCTCGAGGCTACCAATGGAGTAGAGAACCGGGTTTCTCAACCTTTCATATAAGAAACAATGCCGAATCCAATATGTTCTCTAAAGACCCTTCCTCCTCTTTTTATAGATCTAATGGACTCGTATAGAAGCTCATATTTTATTATTATTTTAATCATTGACCACATTTCCCTTAATTAAAATATTCCTTTTTAAGTGGAAAATGGTCAATTGGCCACCATGCCTCCTCAGGTCATTGAAAATCACTCCTAGCCATCCCATCCTATCGATCTTCTTGTTCCAGTTCCAATGAGATATTATGCTACAGGTGTTCTGCCAAGAATTCCTCCCAAAATTCTACCTTAGGCATAATTAATTGAGTTAGGCCCATTAAAAACTCATTTTTTTGAAAGTTATTGGAATGCAATGAAATGAAAGGAAAACTATGCGGATGGTCAAATATACCAAGCGAATTCCATGAGACCTCATAAGAACTCCTCAAAACCTCTCCAAAAGCCCCCAGGGCCTGCTAATGACGCCAAATTGCACCTGTGACCTGTTTGCCCCAACTCTGAAAGTGCATCCTAACCATGTCATAAGGAATACTAGAAAAAGGAACATTAGAGAGATCAAGTCAGCCTAAGGACCCTAAGTCGACCTCACATGGAGCCTATAAATACAAGAAAGTCAAATTCATTTGGAACAAACTCTCTCACAATAAGTTCAATATCTCTTGTAGCTCAGAAAAGTACAACGTCTGTTGCCGAGAAGCTGAAAGAAGTGCAAGTTTGGTGAAGTCTAAGGAGAAGAAGAAAATCAAAATTTTGGTGCCTCTTTCTCTCTATTTCGTGCTTTGGATTGGAAGATCGAAGTCTTCCAAGTTTTACTGTTGCCGAAAGCTGCTGTCTAGTCGAAGTTGCTAGAAAGGGGTCAAAATTCTAGAGGCTGATTTGGTGTGGATGGAAGGCCTGGTCTTTTTCTAGGGTGAAGAGTCTCAAAGAATACTATTGAAAGGAAGAATTTCTTAACTGGGTTTTCCCCTCGAGGGGGGTTTTTCCTTGACATAGTGCCTACATCTGGTGTCTATTGTTTTATGTGTTGCTACTTTGGTAATTTCTTGATGAAATAAAACAAATAATACATAAATAATCGTAATAACAAGAAACATCACAAGTAATAATCAAGAATAGGAAAATCTTGCTGCCTTTCTTATTTTCTAACATGGTTTCAGAGGTTTGGTGAAGAAGGAAGAAAAAGGCAGTCTTCAACACTTAATCAAGGAACCATTTAAAGGATCATCTCACGGTAGGAATCTATTGCATTCTAGGAAGATGTTTAACAGAATCAATGGATAAAACAAGATTGAAGGAGCCTCAAACTATAAGTCTTGGAAGAAGAGAATTGACCTCATCCTTGAAAAGAATAAAGTACTGGAATTGGTCAAAGGAAAAGTAAAGAAGGCTGCAAAGGATATCAGGGATGATGACAAAGTACAATTCAGGGAACTATAATTGGTGGCCATGACTTTAATGGTAGAAGGAATAATAGAAAACCTTGTCCCATTCATAGACAACATCGACCATGCTAAGGAAATGTATGAATATTTATTGAAGTTATTCACTATAAAGAACATTGGTCAAGTAGCAAGTATGAAGAATGAGCTAAGTACTACAAAGACGACTAAAGAAGACATAGTGGCCTCCTTTTTTGTGAAGATATCAAGAATTAGGGATGATCTTTTGGCGATTGATGAAATTGTTCTAGACAAAGAACTCGTGATCACTACCCTATTAGGATTGCTACCTACTTGGGGTGAATTTGTTGCAGGACTTAACAGTTGGAAGGTATCTCCCACCTTTGAAGAACTATGGACTACTTGCAATCAGGAAGAATTAAGAATCTGATTAACTGCCAATCTTGATGAAGTATCAAATGCATACATTGCTCAACATAAAGGAAGGAAATCGAAAGGACTAGAAGAAAGTTGACATGTCTAAGGTAGAGTGCTATCAATGCCATAAGATGGGTCACTATAGAAGTGATTGTCCCGACAATACGTGAAACAAGAAGAGAGAAGGAGATCAAACCAACATTGTTGAATAAGAAGACCCAAAGAAAGTCATGCCTACAAAATCTGACATTAGGGACTTACACTACTAAGTCCTTTGCATGTAGCCTTAGATATCTTATTTATATTTTTGATGTTTCAGAATTGATAGGTTTTTAACATATTTTTGGAAAATACATTTATTATTTTGTAAGTTTTTAGGTATCCCTCAAAGCTTTGTAGGGAGTCCTCAACAACTCCCAAAGATAAATATCTTATTTCCTTTCAGTTTTGGCTTCATATACTTATTTAAGTTTTGATTATATTAAATAATAATCACCTTTCTACCTCTATTTCATTGTCTAGGGTATGACTTGTTGAATACTCAAGGATTATGAAAGAAGGTCTCAAAAGACAAAATGATTGTTAATAAACAAAGGCATGTCTTAGATCATAAGCTTTGTTCTCTTCATAATCACTCTAATCACTCTCTTTGGTAATCCATTTTACATTACTAACAATTGTTGTGTCTATCACTCTTGAATCATAAAGATTCTTATTTGGGGTGATTCATCATCTGATAAATCTACCCTCATATCTTTTATGGTTTGTATAAAACAACCCTAGAAAGGTTCTTTGAAAAACCCTAACCTAAGGGTATGCTAATAATTCGTGAAACCCTAAACCTACTTAGTTTTATTGGTAAATTTCTATTAGGTTTTGATATATTGATGATGTTGTTTGAAATCCCGAACCTTTGAAATTTTGGAATAGTAGGGTTTGCTCTGCTATGTTATGAAACCTTATATATTTAGGGTTTGGTTGGGTATATAAGCAAAACCCTTGTTATGTATTTAGAGTCCTAGGAATGAAACCCTAGGTATGTGTCCATTTGGTTTAAACCCTACCTTATTCTAGGTCAGTATATGTCTAATGCATTAATATTGTCTGACATATGATATGACGATAATCTCCTAGATATACATGTTGACCAAATTACTAATGATCATAAGTATTAGGATTTAATATAAATCCTTGTCTAAGTTTCTAGGATGGTGATGTTTGGAAATCTAGGGTTTTATAGCTAAACCCTAGCAGTAATTAAAATTCTCTAGTATGTGTGATATAACAATATGAGATCTATTTATATAATGATTGTTTAGGTTTTGAAAATGAACTTCTAGGGTTTGCAGTTGAACCTTAGTAGAAGAAGTCTCTGATGAATAATGACAATATGATGATTTGAGATTTGGTTGGCTTTGATGACTAACCCTAGTGGACGCTGGTCATGTTAGTGTCTAAGCTGTGATTACCTTTGATTGATTCTCTTATGAAATCTGGGATTTGTATAAAAAAGTGGATAAAATGTGAAGGTGGGTTATACTTTCATGAGAAACGTGCTTGGAAATTTCATTTTCTCAATAGTTCGATCGAACTTTTAGAAAGTTTGGCTAAATTTTTCAAATTAATTTGGTTGAACTAATTTACTGTTAACATTGACATCATATTGACGGTGTGGGTAAATTTTTTTTTGTCCGGAGATGGAAAAACCAACAAAAAAAATTCGGTCCAACTAATAGTCCGGCCGAACTAATAGTTCGACATAACTTTTTAAAATAATTCGACCGAACTTTTTGTTATAAATATACCAGCCCTCAGACTGCGACAAGTTTTCAGTTAGATATTTTGTTACAGTTGCACTGCTCTGTTTCTATCTCGCTGCTCTGTTGCTGTCTCGCTACTTTGTTTATGTCTCACTCTGTTTGTGTTCCGCTGTTTCTGGACCGTTGCATTGCTCTGTTCCTATCTTGCTGCTCTGTTGTTGTCTCGCTCTATTTGTGTTGCATTGTTGCATGGATGAGGAGGGGAGCAAGCGAAGGTGAGAAGGTAAGGTTTATGGTTTATGGTTTATGGTTTATTATTTGTTTTTGTTTTTGTTTTTTAAATTTAATTTTAAATGTTTGCAGGTTTTCTCTAATCTGCATCCTCAGTGATCTACGGCCTCATCGTCTCGTTGTCTTCTCGCCATGTGCGCTCTCGATGTCTCCGAATTTCCAGATATTTCTCCAAATTGAAATGTTAGATGATATGATCTCTAAGAAAATAAATGCATTACCTTCACTGAAAAGTGAACTGTGTATTATTTATTCTTGTTGACATGATTCTTTACAACTCTACCTCTCTTTTTAATGAGTGATTATTTTAAATTCATGGTCAACTTGCCAAATTATTTATTGCAGCAAAAAGCAATTCTAGCTCATATTTCTTAAATTCAATTTCCTTTAAAAAAAAAGGATGACGATTAACAATGGGAGGAATATATATATATATATATATATATATATGGTTTTCTTATTATCTTCTATAATATGTTGTGTATGGAAAAACAAAATATGAAAACATCGTTTTTATATACCATTAACCCACACACATTTACCATTATCCCATCCTTCAGTAATCTCTAATCTCATACTGTTATCTTGGCTTTCTCTTCGTGGTATCGTGGCACTCCATAAGATGAAACTATTACCAATTATATGAAAACCTTCCTTTTAGACATGGATTTTCAATTGGTAAAGTCTTCCCATCAGATTGGTGTTGTGGCCATGTTGTTTGAATCTATGTTAGCTTTAACAAGATTCTGCTTTATGTTGTGTGTAATATTTTGAGGTTTTTCCTAATGTTCTGTTATGTCAGAAGCCCTGTCATCCTATTTGAAGTTATTTCATGATTCTGTCATCCTTTTTGAAGTCCTTGGCATATTGATCTATGTATGAAGTTCTCTTATAATTTAACTTATTCATTTGATGTAATTCTATTAATTCTCTCCCTTTGAAGTTGTCCGCAGTTTGTGTTTGCTTGTCTCTATACATTTTACTACAATAATTTCCTTTTATTCCAAGTTTTATGATTTATATGGATGGGTTTGGAAAATTATTAGTATCAACACAAAACATGTGGTAGAAAACAATTTTTCAAATACCATTGACACCAAAAACATGAGGTAATGTGCCAATACAGACAGTGACAGTTAGCAAGATCAAAATGCTTAGAAGAGGAAATTATATGTTCAGATCTGTGTGTTAACAGTGAGTTATTACTAGCAAGATATATAGTGTGACAACCATGGATTTACCAAGTTTGAACTTAAGCAAATTTTTAGCATATATGACAGGGCGTGAGCCTCTTATATTCACTAGCAAGATCAAAATTCTTAGAAATGGAAATTATATGTTCATATCTATGTGTTAATAGTGAGTTATTACCAACAAGATATATAGTGTGACAACCATAGATTTACCAAGTTTGAGCTTAAGAAAATTTTGAGCATATATGACAGGCCATGAGGCTCTTATATTCACTAGCAATATCAAAATGCTTAGAAATGGAAATTGTATGTTTAGATCTGTGTGTTAATAGTGAGTTATTACCTGCAAGATATATAGTGTGACAACTATAGATTTACCAAGTTTGAACTTAAACAAATTTTGAGCATATATGACAGGCCGCGAGCCTCTTATATTCACTAGCAATATCAAAATGCTTAGAAATGACAATTATATGTTCAGATCTATGTGTTAAAAATGAGTTATTACCAGCAAGATATATATTGTGTGACAACCATAGATTTATCAAGTTTGAACTTGAGAAAATTTTGAGCATATATGACAGGCTGTGAGCCTCTTATATTCACTAGCAAGATCAAAATTCCTAGAATGGAAATTATATGTTTAGATCTATGTGTTAACAGTGAGTTATTACCAACAAGATATATATTGTGACAACCATAGATTTTCCAAGTTTGAACTTAAGAAAATTTTGAGCATATATGACAGGTCGTGAGCCTCTTATATTCACTAGCAAGATCAAAATTCTTAGAAATGGAAATTATATGATCAGATATGTGTGTTAACGATAAGTTATTACCAACAATATATATAGTGTGACAACCATAGATTTACCAAGTTTGAACTTAAGCAAATTTTGAGCATATATGATAGTCTGTGAGCCTCTTGTATTCACTAGCAATATTAAAATGCATAGAAATGGAAATTATATGTTCAGATCTGTGTGTTAACAATGAGTTATTACCAACAAGATATATAGTGTGACAACGATAGATTTACCAAGTTTGAACTTAAGAAAATTTTGAGCATATATAACAGGTCGCGCACCTCTTATATTAACTACGAGCAAGATATATAGTGTGACAACCATAGATTTACCAAGTTTGAACTTAAGAAAATTTTGAGCATATATGATAGGTCGCGAGCCTCTTATATTCACTGTTGAACTTTAGATCCGATCATATTATGTTGTTACCATAGCTTAGCATAAAATGACAATGAAAATGCCAAACAAATGAAAATGTCAACATGCAAGAGAGATGGCACTGCTAGTATGTTAGTATTTTATTAATGATTTTAGTAGGGTTAGATGGGTTACAATGAAGTATAGACGAGGCCCGAACACCAGATACTCTCCAGTCCTGTAGGTGGAACATTGGCCCTGGTTGTTAGGGTAACCATATACATGTAATTTCTTTGTCATTTCTACCATAAACTTTAAGCCCTGTAGGTGGAACATTGGCCCTGGCTGTTAGGGGAACCATGTACATGTCATTTCTATGTCATTTCTCCCATAAAATTTAAGGCAAACTTTAAGGAAAACCATGTACATGTCATTTCTCCCATAAAATTTAATTTAATATTTTTTTAAGGAAATTGCTAGTGTTTTTGGAAACCATGTACATGTCATTTCTTCCATAAAATTTAAGGCATTTTCTAGTGTTTTGGGAACCATGTACATGTCATTTCTCCCATAAACTTTAAATCAAACTTTAAGGCAAACCATGGACATGTTATTTCCCCCATAAACTTAAGGTAAAATTTAAGGCAAACCATGTACATATCATTTCTCCCATAAACTTTAAGGAAAACCATGTACATGTCATTTCTCCCATAAACTTTAATTTAATATATTTTTAAGGAAAATGTTAGTGTTTTTGGAAACCATGTACATGTCATTTCTCTCATAAAATTTAAGGCATTTGATAGTGTTTTGGGAACCATGTACATGTCATTTCTCCAATAAACTTAAGGAAAACTTTAAGGCTAACCATGTAGATGTCATTTCTTCCATAAAATTTAAGGCAAACCATGTACATGTCATTTCACCCAGAAAATTTAATTTAATATATTTTAAAGGAAAATACTAGTGTTTTTGGAAACCATGTACATACCATTTCTCCCATAAACTTTAAGGCATTTGCTAGTGTTTTGGGAACCATGTACATGTCATTTCTATTTCATTTCTCCCATAAAATTTAATGCAAACTTTAAGGCAAACCATGTGCATGTCATTTCTCTTATAAACTTAAGGCGAACTTTAAGATAAACCATGTATATGTCATTTCTTCCATAAAATTTAAGGCAAACCATGTACATGACATTTCTCAAATAAATTTTAATTTAATATATTAAGGAAAATGCTAGTGTTTTTGGAAACCATGTACATGTCATTTCACCTATAAACTTTAAGGCATTTGCTAGTGTTTTGAGAACCATGTACATGTCATTTCTATGTCATTTCTCCCATAAACTTTAAGGCAAACTTTAAGACAAACCATGTACATGTCATTTCTCCCATAAACTCAAGGCAAACTTTAAGGTATGTCATTTCTATGTCATGCCTCACATAAAATTTAAGGCATACTTTAAGGAAAACCATGTACATGTCATTTCTCTCATAAAATCAAGGCAAACTTTAAGGCAAACCATGTACATGTCATTTCTCTCATAAACATTAATTTAATGTATTTTAAAGGAAAATGCTAGTGTTTTTGGAAACCATGTACATGTCATTTCTCCCATAAACTTTACGGCATTTGTTAGTGTTTTTTGAACTATGTACATGTCATTTCTATGTAATTTCTCCTATAAACTTTAAGACAAACATTAAGGAAAACCATGTACATGTCATTTCTCCCATAAAATTAAGGCAAACTTTAAGGCAAACTATGTACATGTCATTTCTCCCATAAACTTTAAGGCAAACCATGTACATGTCATTTCTCCCATAAACTTTAATTTAATATATTTGTAAGGAAAATGATGCCATTTTTTGAAAGCATACAATGCCATTTCTCCCATTTTCTAGTGTCTTTGGGAACCATGTACATGACATTTCTATGTCATTTCTCCCATAAACTTTAAAGAAAACCATATACATGTCATTTCTCCCATAAAGTTTAAGGCAAACCATGTACATGTTATTTCTCCCATAAAGTTTAAGGCAAACCATGTACATGCCATTTCTCCTATAAACTTTAAGGCAAACCATGTACATGTCATTTATCCCATAAAATTTAAGGCAAACCATGTACATGTCATTTCTCTCTTAAAATTTAAGGCAAAACATGTACATGCCATGTCTCTCATAAACTTTAATTTAATATATTATGTATACATCATTTCTCCCATAAAGTTTAAGGCAAACCATGTACATGTCATTTCTCCCATAAAGTTTAAGGCAAACCATATACATGTCATTTCTCCCATAAAATTTAATTTTATATATTTATAAGGAAAATGCTAATTTGTTTTTTGAAAGCATACAATGTCATTTCTCCCATTTTCTAGTTTTTTGGGGAACCATGTACATGTCATTTCTCCCATAAAGTTTAAGGCAAACCATGTACATGTCATTTATCCCATAAACTTTAAGACAAACCATGTACATGTCATTTCTCCCATAAATTTTAAGGCAATCCATATACATGTAATTTCACTCATAAACTTTAATTTAATATATTTTTAAGAAAAATGCTAGTGTTTTTGGAAACCATGTACATGTCATTTCTCCCATAAAATTTAATTTAATATATTTTAAAGGAAAATGCTAGTGTTTTTGAAAATCATGTACATGCCATTTATCCCATAAACAGGGCATTTGCTAGTGTTTTTGGGAACCATGTACATGCCATTTCTCTGATAAACTTTAAGACAAACCATGTACATGCCATTTATCTCATACACTTTAAGGCATTTGCATTAAAATTAAGTCATTTGCAATAAATGTTCATTTAATATATATTTTAAGAAAAATGCTAGTGTTTTTGGAAACTATGTACATGCCATTTCTCCCATAAACTTTAAGCCATTTGCTAGTGTTTCTGGAAACCATGTACATGTTATTTATCCCATAAACTTGGCATTTGCTAGTGAATTTGGGAACCATGTACATGTTTCTCCCAACCATGTACATGCCATTTCCCTCATAAAATTTAAGGCATTTGCAATAAATTTTCGTTTAATATACTTTTAAGGAAAATTCTAGTGTTTTTGGAAACCATGTACATGTCATGTCTCCCATAAAATTTAAGGCATTTTCTAGTGTTTTTGGGAACCATGTACATGCCATTTCTCCCATAAAATTTAAGGCATTTGCTAGTGTTTTTGGGAACAATGTACATGTCATTTCACCCATAAACTTTAAGGAAAACCATGTACATGTCATTTTTTCCATGCATTTGCAATAAATATGTATTTAATATATTTTATTTAATTTGTTTTTTAGGGATAAAAAATCCCACTAAACATGGTTGAAAAATGAACATTATGCATAGATGTTTCTTTCTATCTCGATCCAGGTAAAGTAGTGATTACATATGTGCTTTGCAATGTTACAACTAACAAGGTCTTCCAAAGGAAAATGAATATACAGGGAAGAACAAAAAACATTGAAGCACATTATATTGCATTGATAGAGGGATTGGGAACAACTAGTGAGTATGGATCAAATGGAATTGTAGTTTTCATCAATTCTGAACTTGTGCGCAACCAGATGAAAAACGTGTACCAAGCTAAGAAAGAGAGGCTAAAACAAATACATGGAAAAGAAAACAATATTGTTAGACAATTTCATTTTTTTAGTAAAGACATCGTGAAAATTTTAATAAGATGTTTAGTGATTTATTGTAGGGGGCAATGCCAATTCCATATTCATCTATCAAAGATGAATTAGTATTATACGGGGCAATTCCAATTCAAGATTCATCTCTCAAATATGAATTAGTGTTGAGGCGCTCTCCTTCAAATTTTATTGATGGACATTGTACCATATCTTTGATATGTGTGTGCTTTTTACTTATAAATGTGTCATTTTTAATGACCATGTGTTTTTCAATTATATACCAAGTGTGTTCTCACCATGTAAGCGCAAATTGGTGAACTTCATGTTCTATAAAATTAAAATGTGTAGGACTTCAACAATTTTTTTTTAAAGTGAATTTTACACATCAATTTGTGCTTTGAAAGTTGTGTTTTACATAATTTGTGTTTGTGCTCAACATTTGTGTACTAAACTACATTAATTTTTTGAATTCTTTCAAATTTATTTTAAATAGTAATTTTAAAAATAATTGTAAATGTCCATTGTATATATATATATATATATATATATATATATATATATATATATATATCATGGAGGATGAAAGATGGACATCAATAAAATCCCATGCCTCTACAAGAGAGGGGGATCATTGATCGAGGGATGTTCATGGTATTTATATTAAATGTGCATGTTTTTAAATGACATTTGGATATATAATCTTATCTCCATGCATACATGTATACATGTGGAATTTATTTATTTATTGAATATGTATATAATTCTATCCCCATGTACATACATGTATACATATGGAATTGTTTTTTTTTTCATTTTGTGAGTTAAATTAGTTTTTAATAAATTTTATTTTTTATTTTTTAGGAGTTAGGAGGACAATAGTATCTACTCCATCAATGGAGCCTGACCATGGTTCATGCAATTGTGGTATGGTTCACGCAATTTAATCAATCATATGTACATGTATTTATTTGTATATATGTATTTTTGAATTGATTATAAATTCATATTTTGTTATGAAGCTTCCTTCTCGTCGTGTGAGGGTGGTGGTGGTATGTGTTACACTAGTGGCCAATTGGGTGAGGGTGGTGATATGCATTTCCCCAGTGTCCAATGAATGGGTGGTCATGTTGGTTCTCAACCAATCGGCGGTCATTCTGGTTCTATGACGATCTCAGGGTGGGCATGATGCTGCCTAGCCATCTTGAGGTGACCATCAATCTGAATAGTATTTTCATTCAATTACTAATTTGTTAAATTATTTATATAATTTTTTTTTATGGTTAAAAAACAAATTTGTACAAATTTGTTCACATGTTTTTTTATTTATACAAAATTTTATATATTGATGTAGTTGGTGAAAATGTTGCTCGAAAAAGACGTAAGCCAGAATTCATTATTCAAGAAGAAGGTTGTACACCAATCACGAATTATCCTTATGAAATTTCTAATTTACCTTGGGAAACAAACATCCATCAATGCACATTACAAATGTGTCAACATATTTATTCAAAATTAAAGAAAGATCTCGTGTCTTTGAAACTCCTTGCCGAGAGTCGAGAAAGCTTAGAAATAGTTACTCACTTTAGCACACTTGTAGATGTGTACAAAAATCTTGGGCCAACCACTGATACTTTTGTAGAAGTGATGAGGAAAAAAAAGGAAATAGTGATGGGCCCTAATACATGGGAGGATGTTAAACACATAGTTACAAAAGAAATGGCCAAGTCTATGTTTAATTTCAAAAAAGGGCCGAAAAGAGAGATGATAAAGGTGAAATATTTCATGCACTCTGATATAGCTTGCCATTTGTATGATAGAAACCTTGCTGCCTATGGAATACTACCATGGAACGACGAGGTTCCTCTTTATTTTGCAAAATGATTTTATGAAGAATTATTTTTGAGAATGAAACGCAATTATAATGACCTTCCCTTTGATTTTTTTGGTCTTGGGAAAAGTTGATTATGTGACCGTAGGGGCACTAAGTGTGATGCTAAGTTGCCTCGTCTTGAGCCACCATTGGTAAGCTGACTTCTTCGTGTGGAAATTTTGTGGTCAGAGATGGATGCCACTTCTCAAATTAGTTGAGAAACAATGGATGTTATTATAGGCAATTTTCAGAGTGGACTTGGTGGAATTGATGTTTGTCTGAATCGACAAAGAACACGAGAGAATGCACGTGCTAATTTTGTGTATCATACAGATGATGAGATTAACAACATGAGTATTGAAGAGATTAGAACATATGAAAAACATTGTTGCAATGGTTGTCAGGACTTAATTATTCGTGAGGAAGAGGGTCTGGGATCGATATGTGTTAATGGTTAGGGCGAATATTTTAACATGTACAATTTGTAATAAATACATATACATACATTTATTTGTATATCTTAATATAACAAAAATGTATCATATATGTGAACACCATTTTCAATTCTCACGCTTGATGAATGAAGATTTTAATATCACGGTCGAAGCTTCAGGTTCTCACAATCAAGATGATATGTTGGCAAATGTTAGTTTTTTTTAAGTATTCATGATGTTGATGTACAATTAATTTAATCTATTATTATATCTGTATCATGATGACATATTTTAAAAATAAATACTTGTGTACACATGTACATGTATATAATTAAATGTTAACATATTTTGATTCCATCTTATGTTTTCACAATGGAGGTACCCTCTCCTTTCCTGTTAGGAGATGTGCCAAATCCACCGTCACAAGTATGAACATTTTTTTACTTAAATATGTTTTTAAGTTATAAATTGAAGTGAAAGTTTCATTAAAAAATGAGATCTAGATATTGAGTTATTTTACAGTTTTAAAATTGTTAAATTTTAGGTTTGTGGAGATGATTTTCATTCGGAGCCACACTCTTCTTCCCTTTTAGGAGATGTGCCAAATCCACCGTCACAAGTATACATTTTTTCACTTACGTTTCTAAGTTATATATTGAAGTTCGAAAGTTCCATTAAAAAATGAGATCTAGATCTTGAGTTTTTTACAGTTTGTGGAGATGATTTTCATTCAGAGCCACCCTGTTCTTCCCTGTTAGGAGATTTTCCAAATCCACCATCACAAGTATTCAATTTGTCACTTATATGTTTAAGTTATAAATTGAATTTCAAAAGTTTCATTAAAAAATGAGATCTAGATCTTGAGTTATTTTATAGTTTTAAAATTTTTGAATTTAGGTTTGTGGAGATAATTTCTGTTCTCCAAGGACTCTAGCGATGGAGTGTATGATGGAGATATGAACATCCACACAATTTGAACAAGAAGTTGTCTAACTTTTTTTTTAATATTATTGAAAATTAGTTTATGCATTTTCATTTGAAATTTTTTAATGTGTGTGTATATATATATGCTTGTACATGTATATTGTACAGTTTACTGTGGAGGATGTATTGATGGATGACCAATAGAAGACAATGGAGAGGGAACCACATGAGATATTGCATGATTTTTTTTTCATTTTGTTTTTTTACATGAAGTTCTACATTCTCATTCAATTTTAAAACATTAAATTTTAATGTTTACACATTGTGTGTAGGTTCCCCATTATTTAGAGGATAACACAACGAGGCTCAGGATGCTGCTGTAAAAGACACTGGATCCATCTCTATTTGATTGATGATGCACATGTGCAACATTTTATTGATAGATAGTCTTAAATTTACTTTTCTATATAGAGTCATATTTATACAGTCATATTACTTTTCTATATAACTTGATACTTGTAACACTATACATTGTTATATATATTTACTTTTATTGTTCATGTGATATAAATTTTGGACATATTTTACATTTTTGATATAGTTGAACTACATTTACGTTTATCAAGGATGATTTTAAATTTTGGATAGTTACATTTGGCATGTGATCACATGTTGTGATATAATGTTTTGTTTTTAAAACCCAAGTTGTTTTGTTATTTTTTAAAAATAAAATCGATCTAGATGGAAATTTCAAATTACAAAACACATATATATTTTGGATAGTTGAACTACATTTGGCATGTGATCACATGTTATGATATAATGTTTTGTTTTTAAAACTCAAGTTGTCATTTTATTTGTTAAATATAAAATGAATCTAGATGGAAATTTCAAATTACAAAACACATGTATATTTTGGATAGTTGAACTACATTTGACATGTGATCACATGTCGTGATACAATGTTTTGTTTTAAAACTCAACTTGTTATTTTATATGTTAAATATAAAATGAATCTAGATGGAAATTTTAAACTACAAAACACATATATTTTGGATAGTTGAACTATATTTGGCATGTGATCACATGTTGTGATATAATGTTTTGTTTTTAAAACTCAAGTTTTCATTTTATTTGTTAAATATAAAATGAATCTAGATGGAAATATCAAATTACAAAACACATGTATATTTTGAATAGTTGAACTACATTTTGCATGTGATCACATGTTGTGATAAAATGTTTTGTTTTTAAAACTCAAGTTGTCATTTTGTTTGTTAAATATAAAATGAATCTAGATGGAAAATTCAAATTACAAAACACGTGTATATTTTGGATAGTTAAATTACATTTGGCATGTGATCACATGTTGTGATATAATGTTTTGTTTTTAAAACTCAAGTTGCCATTTTATTTGTTAAATATAAATGAATCTAGATGGAAATTTCAAATTACAAAACATGTGTATATTTTGGATAGTTGAACTACATTTAGCATGTGATCACATGTGATATAATGTTTTGTTTTTAAAACTCAAGTTGTCATTTTATTTGTTAAATATAAAATGAATCTAGATGGAAATTTCAAATTACATTTAACACATACATTGGTACATGTTATGCATTTGAACATGTGTGTGAATGCTATATAATTTTAGGATGTATATTATTTAGGTGATATTTAGGTAAATTTTGCATGATCATACATGTCATTTAAAACAATAATAGATGGTTTTACATGTTTACGTTCATGAATATATACATAAAATGATTGAAGTACATGTTTGAATATATGTTAAAATGATTGAAGTACATTTGAATATATGTAAAAATGATTGAAGTACAATACATATCGATGTATATATCTAAAAAAATCATAAAATTCTAGGTGTTCATAGATGTGTCAAACAATCATAAAATTTTAAAATTGCATTAAAACATATATCTAGTGCACAACATTTTTCATTAATGTACATAGAAAAGCTACTTTCAGTTGATAGTAAACTGGAAATTACAAAATACGTACCACACGTTTTGCATTCAAGAATGAATATTATAATTTTCTTAATAGATACATCTAAAACAAAATCATGCAACTTAAAAATTGCATTATATCAACTATGCTAGATACACAAATATGCACATTTTGCAATAATGACATTATGACAAATTGTACCAAAGAATGTATGAAATTGTTCAAGACCAGATTATATACATGTGTATGTGTATACATGTGTATAAAATACTCATGTGCATGTACCAAAACAATGTACATGTGCAAACACTTGTACATATAACATAAAATATACATATTATAATAATTGTAAAACTTAAGAATGCACAAAAAAATGGCCAGTTCAATTTTTAGTTGAGTTCTGGAAGTTCTAAAAGATGAATCCAAAGAGAAGAAATTGTTAGGCAGTTCAATCAAAAAAATTCTAATGGAATGTCATATTCAATGATCCATTCATGATCGGATTTTGACATTTTCCATTTTTTAATTTTCAATTTTTTCTTTGATTGAACTTCTATCAACTTTATGCGTACTGCACACACCAAGTGAATATATTGAAAACTTATGACATCATGTTCATAGTCTTGAAAGTAAACAAAATCCTGAATTTGATGAGTTTGTTTTAAAAAATAACCTTTCAGTGCAATAGACCCTCTGTCATATATAAATCCGTTATCATCATAGTTTTCCAATAATTTCATCTTTCATTCAGTGCAACACATAAAATAATACTTCACATTTTCATCATTGGTAGTAGGTGCAACTATAGCAAAAAACATCTCCTCCACAATTAAACAAACTTAAATTTAAATTTAGATCATAATTAACATGAAAAATGAACTTTAAAATTAACATGTGTACTTGATTTTATTATCTATTTCTAGATCTCTATCATTTGAAAGCAATTGAAATGTTACCTATTCTAATAAAATCAGAAACTCGATCACCCTTGGATGATACTATAGTCTCATTTGACTGCATTTCTTCAAAGTTTGCAAAGGACATTTTCCCCTTTGTATTTAGTTCTGTATGTTGCCAATCTTTTACATACATTTTGTTTTCACAAACATCATTGGATTTTGTGTTGTCTATGCAAACATGACAAAAACAAGAATATTTTCTTTTATCAAATACAAACACATTTTTGTACAACTTTGTTTTAATTGATTTTCGAGTCCCTTTTATTGTTTCAATGTCATCTCCAATCGATCTATCTACATCTTGGACCCCAATATGCCAAAAAAACATAAATGGAAAATTCAAACAAGAATATAAATATATTATTCAAAATACCATCAAAGATAATCATTGTGATAAATAATGTTTGAAATTATAAATCCAATAAAAATTAAATGATGTACATATTAAAGTTCTATATATATATATATATATATATATATATATATGCAAGTTAATTTATATATATATATACATGCACCTTCGTACTTCCCTTGATCTATTAGTCTCATGGCTTAGTGCAGTGATGCACCATTGAACAACTTGTTCACCTGAGAAAAGTCGGTTTGCAGAGTGATCCATTTGATAAATTCGAAGTGCTCATTTTATACATGCCCCTGCATCAACATCATGTTCTGATTTTCCATGACCAGTCTCAAATAAATTCCAACAAAGTTTAACGTGATTTTTCATATGAAGACGACAAAACCAAAAGAATGGTCGTGAAGATTTGAATTGATCTGCGTGTTCATCTGACCATATCCAATGTTCATTGAATTTTATTTCACGACTTTTCAAGCAGTCATAAATCTTTTCAAAACAATATTGTACAAAATATGTATCATGTGTACGATCGTCACTGATATAAAAGTGATATTCTTTAATAACATGTCGATTTTCACTAGTTCTTTCTATATGATCAAAATTTTGTTCAGTATGTCTATATAGAATATGGGCAAACATGGAGACTTGGTCAGAAGATGGATCTTTTCCTGAAGATGGATCCCCGTTGGGATTAGAAACTTCGACCATTGTTTAATCACACTGTGGATAATTCGAAGATCTCTTCATTGTTTGATCACACTATGGATAATCCGGAGATCTCTTCATAGAATGATAGTATTGAATCTATATTTATTTTTGCAGAACAAATGTGTAGTTCTCTGAAAAATAAACTATTGAAAAAATGGTTCTTGGTGGAAAAAATTCATGGGATTTTTTGAATTGAAAGTCCTACCATCGAGCTCTATGGGAATGCTTGGTGTATTTATAAATTTGTGCTTCAAAATTTCTCAAAAACTCTATCACAAAAATTTCTTCTTGTTGTAAATCAATTCTTTTAGCACTTGTAGTATTACTTGAACCAATCGATGTATGAATATATTCATATCTCTTCCATTTCACTTTTATGTTGGATAATGATTGATCATTTATATCAGTATGATATTTGTTTTGAAATTTAGTCAAATTTCTACAATCATCACATTTTTTTACCACCAACACATTTATTTTGGTAAAATAATTCATGGCTTTCTCTTCAACATAAAATTTGAGATATGAAATCATGGATAGTGGAAGGATGAGGAGAATCTTTCCAAAGTGTTTTACCAAAATTAAGGAATTTGTCATAATATAACTGAAATTCCACATTATAACGACAACAACAAGTGTCGCATACAGTGATAGTTTTAACATACCATGGTTTTTGTTGCACAAAATCACTGATTGAGACATTAATTTCACGATTCTCTTCTATGAATTTGCTGAAAAACTCTATGTGAGTGGTGTCCAAGAAATGTTTTGCATGTTCTTCATACTAATTTCGTGATATTCTTCTTCGCATCACATCCCTTGATTTTGGTGAAACACGTGAATTTTTATCCAATATTCCTATATTATTTTTTTAACATCTTCTCCAAGTCTATCTTTGTATGGTTGCCTAAAAATAACTATCCAACAAGCGAGTTCATCATTTAAATCTATTTGCAATCGAAATTTCTAATGTTTGTACCAATTTTTTTGTGAGGTTCCTAATGCTTGTGCCATAGATTTTACCAAGTGATTCTCTTTAGTACTTGATGAAACCATTGCCATTTGTATTGCTCTACGCGCATCTAAAGCACTTTTCTTTCTAGATCTTCCAATTAAATTTAGAGCACTATTTATATTTTGTATCACATTTTCTTTCAATTTTTTTTTAATCTTTTGTTGATTTTCGAATACCCAATAAAGTCATGGCTTCTTTTAATTTCTTTGATGTTAAGAGAATTTTCAACATTTGGGCTTGAACTGCCACAAATTCATCTTTGAAGAACGAATCAATAATGGGCTTAACATTCGATTGTATAACATGGTCAAATTTTTTATCTCCATATGTGTGGGTGTCAACATTTTCTAACATCTCATCATTGGTATTTATTTCATCTGTACATATTAGAATTAAATGTACATAATGAGTTTACATATTCAATAAATAATTAAATTAATAAATATGTATAATTCAATAATACACATTCAACACACACACACACACACACACACACACACACACATATATATATACGTGGTGATTCAATTTCTTCACTTGAATTTCTTTCAACATTTTCAACATCTTCAATAATTGGTTCAATATCTCGTTCACTTTCTCTTTCAAAATTTTCTATCTCATCATCAAAGTTTTGAGGAATATCTCTCTCTGTTTACATTGCAAAATATTTTTCAAATTAGTTCATCAAATAAAAATTAAGTTTCACAATACACTTGTCAAATTTTGATTATCAAATTTATAATATCTAAATTTACATACCTGCTTCAACTTCTAGTTGAGGTTGATTTTCCCTTTCAATATTTGAGTGTTCTTCTCTCTTTTTTTTTACGGTATTCTCTCCCCTGTTCTTTACGTTTTCTCGGGGTCTCTTGTCCGATCATATTTTCTCTTGCAATTCCTTCGATTTCCCATGACTACAAAAAGTTCCTTCAAAATCCTGTAAAAAAAACTCACTACATCAAAATTTAGACAAAAAATCAATTAAAAAAAGCATCACAAAAGATTTAATTTAAAAAAACTCATTTTAAATATTTTGCACAAAAGACATACTTCAACCCAAAACACATACTTTAAAAATTTCTCCAAAAAAATGTCTTTTAAAAATGAAATGAAGCTCATAATATTTCCTTCCAAGTCTTGCAAAAAAAATGATTTGAAAAATTAGACAAAAACTCACTTTAAAAAATCATTATAAAAGATTTATTTCAACGCAAAAAACTTACTCTAAAAAAATGTCACTTTAAAAAATACCTCCAAAAAATTTCCATTGGAAATTAAGCCCAAAAACCCTGTAAAAAAATGTCACTTAAAAAAAATACCTCCAAAATATGTCATTTGAAAATTAAGCCCAAAAAACTTCTAAAAAAATGTCACTTTAAAAATACCTCCAAAAAATGTCCTTTGAATATTAAGCCCAAAAAGAGTCTTTCGAAAATTAAGCCCAAAAAAAGTCCTTTGCAAAATCAGCCCAAATGAAGAAATGTGTGAAAATATGCGAAAATAATGATTCCGTTTTCGGCTATTTATATAGATGCGAAATGTTTTTTTGGAGGGGCTGCATTGAATTTTCTGGCCGACGTAATTTGTGAGCAAAAGTTCGGCCGAAATTCTGTAAAAAGTTCGACTGAACTTGTTTGTCATTAGAATTAACGGGTCGGAGCGGCAAAAAACAATTCAGCCAAACTATTTAAAAGTTCGGCAGAACTAACACCCCTACAACTACGCAACAACTTAGCTCTGAACACATTTCTTCAACTTTGGAATGATTAAACTACATCAAAGTTTAGGAATTGATTGTCGGAACCAAGACAAGCATTTGCAGAATTCAATCTACTTTCAGGAAATATAAATTTTATGGAATTCCACAAATATTTACTAATTTTAATTAATTTTGTAATAAAATTGGTGCAAACAATTTCTGAAGGTCATTATGATTCAGTGAAATCAAAATTCTGTATCTTCCAAAATACATTGTAAAAAAATTGAAAAAATTATGGTGCATTACATTGGTTTGTCGTTTGTATGGGTAGTTTTTAGTTTTTTAGTTTATAACTAATAAGTTGAGAAGCATCGCATGAGACGAAACATATTCAAAATATGCAGTTTTTTCATATTAGACCAGTTCAAAAAATTCTAGTAATTATGATATGCATCAGTTGGTTTCGTAAATATAAGGATACTGAATTAGACTTTGTCTTGATTGTTGTAACACACTTTTTTTCTCAAAGACAAAAAGTTTTCAAAGAATACACCAATGCATTTTAACATGACTTTTTATGAATCCTTTGATTGTTAAAGAACAAAAAATCAAAGAAATGTTAAGTTTACATATCAAATGTGAATAAAAAATTTCCAAAAAATAAGTAATAGAAAGCTAATAAAATTTCTAACAAGTTGTATTTTTATCATAAAATGAAATTCTAAACAGAAAAATTTGTTTTGGTTTGCAAAAAGTTGAAGAACAGAAAAAAAATGATATTTTTTTAATCAAAAAAGGCAAAAAGTGTAACCCAATTTCACATTTTTTTATCAAATATGAATTTTGAAAAGTTATTAGATATCTTGAAGATCCACATTGTTTCTAGGCTCTTCTATATGTTGTAGTAGGGTATGTTACACCTTTGAAAGAAACATTGAAACCCTAGATGTAATGAAAGTTGTCTCTTGTTTGTAATTAAGCTTGGGTATCTGATATGTATAAAGTTGAAATGCTTTTGTGATTATGATATGGCTAACTTCATGCTTCTATAGATTTGACTGTACTTGCTATCTAAGTTGTGCAGGTACACAATCTTCAATATGGTGAAGATGCTAGTTAATATGATAAGCATGATGAGGATGATAATAAGTCTGATGAAATGGTTGGAAGCCACGGAAGATTCTTTGATGATGAAAAGAAGAAACTGATCTCCATAACGAAGCGTGAATGGAAGAAATCTCCATAGATTAAAAGGGAGTCTAAATAAAGAGAAACTCCCTGGTTGAGTGGGAAGGCATAACTTGATTTTGATTGAAGAATTAATTTCAGAGGATATGTTGTTGCATGATAAATATGAGTAGGAAAGTGTACGATGAAGGAATTTACTATCAAATATTCAGTTGATAGTCTAGGAATATGGACAACACTTTGTGTTGATGTCTAGGTCCCGAAGTTGGAAAGGTTGTGTTGATTAAAGAGCTCTATTTTGGATACACCTGGATATTTCAGTCGGTGGTTAGAAAGTAGGTCTGATGGTACCTATAGAGGCTGAAATATTGAGTCCATCTTAGTCCCTCCCGGATATATTTCCCTGGTGAGGAATATATTCCGTGGCATTGCGGTGCCTAAATTGTTGAGAGACCAATGCATAGATTGCCTTGGTCAGGAATCTAGTCCATGTCATTATGATGCCTAGAGTTTTTCATTTTTCATATAGTATGAGATCTTCCATTGTACTTGTATATGTAGAAATTTGCTGAATAATGAAGATTTATCCACCGAGATTATCCTGGTCACACACTAATTCGAATTCATGCATAACACATAACCTCTTCTACAATTGATCATCAATTTGCGGAAATAGAAGCAGCCGCATGCGCACATAAACACAATATGTAATGGGGAAAGCTTATAGCTGAAAACCCCTAGCTATTTTGTATATTATAATAGAAGAGAACATATAACAATATCAGTACAATACTCCTCACAAGTACTCAGTACTGTCTCCAAAAGTTACACACAAACTAGCTCAGTTTTGAACAAGTCACAGGTTCAAAACTCATCCACTAATTGCCTGCCTCTACTGCGCAATCCAAGTTGGTTCAATGAGAGATCCAAGTTCAAATCTCCTTGGCTTCAACTGTGCAATACTCATGGGAAATCTCCTCCAATGCTTGTGCAAGACTCATGCAAAACTCATCTCGCAACTAATAGCAAACTCACCCTTTCATCTACCTCTTCCACTAGTCTTCACTGAACTGTCCATGCACTGTAGTAAAATGATGTGTTCTTGAGTTGAATAATGAGTTAATAATTAGTGAATTAAATAATATTTAATTCACTCAACTCATCACTAGTGTATTAGCTAGTTAAACTAAACACAACTAGTTCAACTAAGTTAAACCGAACACAACTCCACCAACTGTCTCATCAACTCCACCAAACTCCGCCACTTGAGTTCTAACTGAAGTCAACCATGCATGAGCTCATCAAAACCCTAGGAATACCGTAATTCCTTCTTTTAGGTGCATGGGCCACATCCGTAGCTCCAACTGAAGTGCTGTAAGAGAATAAACTGAAGTTTATAGTCCAAATATTATTAAGGGCTAATAATATTTGACTGACCTATTTTTAGACAGGCAGTCTAAAAATAGACTTCGACCTGTATGTCTAAAAATAGAGGTCCATCTATTTTACCAACTCGACCAATCATCCAAGAATAGCATACTGCAACTCCTAGACCATGCTCCATATGTCTAAAAATAGACATAGTCTAAAAATAGACTTTGCGCCAAAAATAGCATGCGGGCCCACTTAGTGAAGGCGACTTCATTTCACTAAGCTCCATCATCTTGTTGCATTCTCAACACTCCCTCTCAGCAAGATATGGATTATCTGCAACCCCTATCCTGCCTCTGTGGAATTCGAACTTGCTTCTGGTGAGCGCCTTCGTCAGGATGTCGGCATCCTGATCCTCCGTGGGAACATATGAAAGCATCATGATTCTCCGCTGAACACAATCTCTGATATGATGGTACCTGATGTTGATGTGTTTGGATCTATCATGAAATACTGGATTAGTCGAGAGTTTAATGCAACTCTGGTTATCACAATAAATCACAGTAGGCTCCAAGTGTGACCCGAACAATCCGACGAGGATCTTCCTCATCCAAATAGCCTCGCATGCGGCCAAGCTTGCTGCCATGTACTCGGCCTGTAGGCAGGTGCCATGAGATCCTCACCCCGCCTACTCTTGCCGGGAAACTGTTGTCGACCCGATACTAAAGATCCCTCCGGATGTGCTCTTTCTGTCCGTTGGGCTCCCTGCCCAATCTACATCCGTGAAGCCAGACAGCTTCACCTCATCCTCCTGTCTGTACCATAGACCATATCCTGATGTGCCTCTAATATAACGCAATACCTCTAAGATAATGGAAAGCCCTTTCTTACTGCCTTCCAAAGAGCTTGGTAGGCTTAACCATAACTAGCAGTGATTTTGACATAGCATATGTCGGGTCGTGTATTGACTAGATACATAGGCCCACCAGCGTAATGGGTTGCATCCTACCTCATTTGATAACATCCTCCTTCCTCCAACCACAGGGAAGAGGAGTATCGACGGGCTTGCAGCCATGCATGTTGAACTTCTCCAGTATCTCCCGGGCATACTTACCCTGAGAAACAAATAGTCCATCACTGCGCTGCCAAATTTCCAATCCCAGGAAATAATGAAGGAGGCCCAAGTCCTTCATCTCAAACTCTCTAGCAAGATCCTCCTTGCATGAAAATATCAACAGCTCATCACCCGTCAAAATCAGATCATCTACATACAGTACAATGATCAACAACTTCCCCTCCACCACAATCTGGTACAGGTTAGGATCACTCACTCTTGGAGAATCCAAGTCTAGTTAAATAATCTTTATCAGGTATTATTTTGAGGCACAAGGTGTTGTTTCAGCCGTGTTTGATTGCTCTGGAGTGGCGGCATCGGCTCAGCCTAGAATCTCGAGCACTGCCTTCTTCGACTTCGCCTGCCTCCTCCTCGTTATAACTCAAGGATTGAGGTGCGATCTTCACATCCATCCACATTGGATGTGCCTACATCCTCTGCCTTTGAGAATGCATGAGCTACGGATGGGCCATTGTTGAGTACCTTGCGACCGGTGCAAAGGTCTCCTCATAGTCAATCCCCTCGATCTGTGAAAAGCCACGGGCGACAAATCTCGCCTTGTACTTCTCCACACTCCCGTCAGCCGCCTGCTTCACTTTGTAGATCCATCGCGAACCACCACTGATTTCCCCACCGGTCTTGGGACAATCTCCCATGCATTGTTTCAGCATCTCAATCATCTTTGCTCCCTTTTACTTACTGCCCATTTACCCATGCGGGTTCCTCCACGGCTTCCTCAAAAGAGGATGGCTCCGTCACAACACATTGACTCACAAGAGCCATGTATCCAGTGTACCGATCCGGTGACTGCCTCTGTCTGCGCTGTGCTGTAGGTGGTCCTACAACCTTCTCTGCATCTCGAGCCAGTCGCTCAGCTTCTGTAGTGCGCTTGCGCCCTCTGATGGTTGGCGCTACACGGGTGGTCTCTTCCACCTCATGAACTTCCTCTTGTGGCTGATCCACATCCGGAAGCTCCTCCTTAGGAACTAATAGCTCCTCATCTGCATGCAAGTGTGGCTCCCTCTCAAGCGAACACTGCATGGCTTTCTCCTCCTGAAATTTGATATCCCGTCGCACAACAGTCTTGCGAATGTCTGGAAAATACACCCAATAGTTGTGAGGTGTATCAGTGTACCCCACAAATATTCCAACCTCTGCGGTCGGATCCAGCTTCTTTCTGGCGTCCTTCGTCACATGCATATAGACAGGTGAGCCAAAGATCCTCAGATGAGAAATATCAGGCCTCTTGCCAGAAAACACCTCCCTCCACCGATTTGTACTCATGCAGTATCACCCCAGCAGGGACAACGGTTACTTTGCCTACTGCAGTATTTGGCACCTCTGACCCACAAGTGAAGGTAGGCCACGATCCTGCAACATCGCCCAGTCTTGACACCCACCGTCGTTATTTCTTAAGCTCAGCCAACCTGGTCTTTCCTTTGGTTATGAGTCACGAAGAGCTCTCTCAGAATCCCTTCTGTATTCCTGAAAAGTCCTTGAATTCGGTAGAATGAATTCACCACCATTGTCTCTCTAGAGCCTTCACATGCTTTCAGGATTCCTTCTCAACCCCGATTGCCTTGAATTCACGAACTTTGAATACTTGAACTTCCTTCTTAGCAGAAAGATCCATACCAGAAGAAATAGTAACCAAAGATCACATAGTACTTGTGCTTCATCGAATCTGGAGAAAAGTTACACGTACGTAACAATTTTTCTAAGGATCGTTGTGGCGCGACTATCCTTCTCGTGAAAGGTGGCTTTCACATACTTCCCTAAAGTACACCCCTTGCACTGATCTGACTGCGCAAGGGTGCCCTTAGGAAGTCCAGTAGAAATCTGCTGCAGAATCTTCAAAGCTCCATGGTGAAGATGGCCCAATCTCCTGTGCCATAGTTCGCCCTCATCATCCCGGCTCACCACATCTCCAGCCTTGCATGCCATCGCTGCGCAGTCATCTACCTGCAACTGATAAAGGTTCTGAGTTCGAACCCCTATCTTCCGGGTCTCTCCAGTAGTCTTACTGCGCAGGAAGGCTTTTCCTTCGCTGAAGACCACATCATACCCCTTATCCTCCAACATCGCCACAGAAATCAGGTTCTTCTTCAATCCAGGTACATGCATGACATCCTTCAAGACAAAGGGTTTACCAGACTCCCTCTGAAAGGATATGGTACCGATACCAGTCGCACTGTATCTACCATCATCAACCATCTCGATGTGCACACCCAAATCTTTGTCCTCCAGATCTGAGAACAAATCCCGATCTCCCATCATATGAAATGACGCACCGCTGTCCAAGAACCACACCGATCCCATCACACTTGAAACCAAGCATGCGATTAGTGAAAAGTCCGATTCGGCCAGGAGGCGATGCCTCTCCCCTTGCGAATCCAGTGACATTATTTTCTTCTTCTTTTGTTATCTTATGTGTCCGTCTTGAAATTTTGATGAAAACACTTCACCTTGGACATGTCTTGCTTCTTGCCTTTCGCACAAGACTGAGAAGCTTTCTTTCTCTTCCCCTTCTTTGCTTTGGCAGCCAAAGCGCAATTTTCTTCATCAGATACCTTTGATGAAGATCCGTCCCTGGTAGTCCTCCTTATCTCCTCCTACATGAGATCTGCCCAAATTCGATCCCATCCCGGCAACTTCTCCCGACCATTGACAGAATCCTGATAGGAATGCCAACTCTTTGGAAGACCAAGGAGAGCCAGGTCCACCAAGTCCTCTTCATCGACAGTCACCCCCACACTTCCCAGCTCATCTCTGCATTGAGTGAACTTCGTGAGGTATTTGGCGATACTGTCGCCTTTCTCCATCTTAATGTTTCTGAGTTTATCCTTGAGCGCTAGCTTCCTTTGGTCGCTCTTGCTCTGGAATAGATCTGTCAACGCTTTCCACATCAAATATGGAGAAACTTTTCCATGCAGGCTGGATACAATGTGATCCTTCACGCCCTCCAACAGAATCCTTCGACATTTCGCCATCTTCTTTTGCCAAGCCTCAACTTCAGCAGGATCAGTAGGCTTTTGGACATCCATATCTACGAACTCCTTCAGCCCATTATCTTCTAAAACCGCCTCCATCCGATCTTTCCATGCAACATAATTCGAACTGCCTTCAAGAGCATATTCGAGTCGCAAACCGTTGAAAGACATTTCAACTCCGGCACCAAGAAAACAAAATTGCTGCAAAATTCGAATTCCAAGCTCAAAAATCAACTGCTTCTGGATCTGTGAGAACAAATTATTTCTAGCACAGAGATCGAATGTAAGGGAATTTACTGGATATATCACCTTTCAAAGAAAGGATGGATCCAGAGGCTACCTGGCCCGTTACAGACTCTGTCTACCGAAATAAAATTGTAATCACTGTAATAGATCCCGATGATCAATTCCCTCTGATACCATGTAGAAATTTGCTGAATAATGAAGATTTATCCACTAAGATTATCCTGGTCACACACTAATTTGAATTCATGCATAACACATAACCTCTTCTACAATTAATCATCAATTTGCGGAAATAGAAACAGTCGCATGCGCACATAAACACAATATGTAATAGGGAAAGCTTATAGCTGAAAACCCCTAGCTATTTTGTATATTATAATAGAAGAGAACATGTAACAATCTCAGTACAATACTCCTCATGAGTACTCAGTACTGTCTCCAAAAGTTACACACAAACTAGCTCAGTTTTGAACAAGTCACAGGTTCAAAACTCATCCACTAATTGCTTGCCTCTACTGCGCAATACAAGTTGGTTCAATGAGAGATTCAAGTTCAAATATCCTTGGCTTCAACTTCGCAATCCTTATGGGAAATCTCCTCCAATGCTTGTGCAAATCTCATGCACAACTGATGTCGCAACTAATAGCAAACTCACCCTTTCATCTACCTCTTCCACTGGTCTTCACTGAACTGTCCATGAACTGTAGTAAACTGATGCGTTCTTGAGTTGAATAATGAGTTAATAATTAGTGAATTAAATAATATTTAATTCACTCCACTCATCACTAGTGTATTAGCTAGTTAAACTAAACACAACTAGTTCAACTAAGTTAAACCGAACACAACTCCACCAACTGTCTCATCAACTCCACCAAACTCTACCACTTGATTTCTAACTGAAGTCAACCATGCATGAGCTCACCAAACCCCAAGGAATAGCATAATTCATTTTTTCAGATGCATGAGCCACATCCGTAGCTCCAACTGAAGTGCTGTAAGAGAATAAACTGAAGTTTAGAGTCCAAATATTATTAAGTGCTAATAATATTTGACTGACGTATTTTTAGACAGGCAGTCTAAAAATAGACTTCGACCTGTATGTATAAAAATAGAGGTCCATATATTTTTTACCAACTCGACCAATCATCCAAGAATAGCATACTACAACTCCTAGACCATGCTCCATATGTCTAAAAATAGACATAGTCTAAAAATATACTTTGCGCCAAAAATAGCCTGCGGGCCCACTTAGTGAAGGCGACTTCATTTCACTAAGCTCCATCATCTTGTTGCATTTTCAACAGTATATGATGAATACCTCCCTAGTTAAGAGGTAGTGTTGGAAAATGTAACTAGGTTTGGTCCTCATGTAATGTATTTGAGTCATCTTGTAATGTACTTGTCAAAAGAATAAATAAAATATTCTTTATTATTATTATTGACTTATTAAAGCATGTGTTTCAAGCTTGGGTCCTCTTGTTTTAGGTCAAATTCCTCACTGAGGATTTCTAGGATTTATTCTGAGTCAATAGAGCCATTGTACTTTTAAAGAGACTCATCTTGGGCTTTTGAATCATGTAAAAAGATTTAGTATTGAGTCAAATATGATTTATGTATCCTCCACATCAAGTTGGTCTAAGGACCCTAAATCAACCTCACATGTAGCCTATAAATACAAGCAAATTGAATTCATTTGAAACATACTCTCTTACAAGAAGTTCAATATTTCTTGTAGCTGGGAAAAGTATGAAGTATGTTGTCAGGAAGCCAAAATAAGTGCGATTTTGGGGAAGTATAAGGAGAAGAAGAAAATTGAAATTTCTGTGCCTCTCTCTCTCGGTTCCGTGCTTCGCATTGGGAGATTGAAGTCTTCCAATTTTTACTATTGCCGGAAGCTGTCAGTTGCTGGAAGATGCTTCCTAGTCGAAGTTGCTGTAAAGGGGTCGACTTCTGGAGGCTGACTTTGTGTGGAGGGAAGGTATGGTCTTTGTCTAGGGTGAAGAGTCCCAAAGAATACTATTGAAAGGAAAAATTTCTTGACTGGGTTTTCCTCTCAAGGGGGGTTTTTCCCTGGCATAATGCCTACATCTGGTGTCTATTGTTTTATTTGCTGCTACTTTGGTAATTTCTTGATGAACTAAAATAAAGAAGATATAAATAATCACAATAACATAAAACATCACAAGTAATTATCAAGAATATAAAATCTTTCTTCCTTTCCTATTTTCTAACATGAAGCTGGGGTTTACTAGAAGTTATGCTGATCCAAACCTATATTTCAAGGTTGAAAAGGGCATGCCTCTTATTTTGGTCCTTTATCTTGATGATCTCTTCCTAACGGGTGAAAAACCTCTCATTTATCAATGCAAGAGGCATTTGACTTCCGAGTTCAAGATGAAGGACCTAGGACTGATGCATTAATTCCTAGGCCTGAAGGTCTAGTAAAATCTAAGTGAGATTTTCCTTTCTCAAGGAAAATACATTGTGAAGCTGCTAGAGAGATGTGGGATAATGGAATGCAAGTATGTGAATAATCTGACGGAATTCAACATAAATAAACTATGTGGAAGTGCTGCTGGGCTCGAATTGGAAAATCCTTCTGAATATAGACAACTTGTGGGGGCCCGATGTTCTTGGTAAACTCTTGACTAGAAATATGCTTTGGTGTAAATACTTTGAGTGAATTTATGGTTTATCCTCATCACATGCATTGGATTGCTGCTAAGAATCTCTTAAGATATCTTCGTGGCACTATCAACTAAGGACTAAGATACAATTTTTGGAATTTGATGCTACCTAGATATTCTGATGTTGACTAGGTTGGAAATGTGGTGGATAGAAAGTTCACGTCAAGATGTTGCTTCTCATTGGGATCTTCTCCAGTTTATTGGATGAGAAGGAAACAAAAATTAGTTGCTCTAAGCATCACTATGACCGAATATATTGCTGTTAGTATGACCTATGGTGAAGTTATTTGGTTGAGGAAGCTCTTCAGTGAGTTATATGATCACGTGATGGAAACCACTATTATATATTGCGATAAATAGAGTGGGATTATAATTTCATAGAATCCCGTGTTCCACAACCGCTCCAAGCATATTGATATCAGGTAGCACTTTATCTGGGATATGGTAGAACAAGGAGAAATAAGGTTCCAACACATCAGGACTGATGAGAAGGTTGTTAAAATCCTCAAAAATCCCTTTGGGAAGGTGAAGTTCTTAACATTCTTAGAGAGAATTGGAGTCGTGGAAGGACCCTCCCATGAGAGTCCTGCTTGAGTTGGACATTGAGCTCGTGGGGGCTTGGGGTACTTCTTGGAGCTATGTGTGACCATCGGGTGAGTGGTTCACCTTCACATATAAGTATGCTGTGTATAGGGTGAGTGGTTCAATTGGGACCAATATTTACCCCCAAAACTTATAAAATATAAACCAAATTATATAATAAATTAATGGTTCTACAAATTATCCTTTTCTGGGCACACTTCTACAAAATGAACATACCTTGGCACCGATGCTGCAAAATGTCTATTGGTGGGTTGTTAACAATGGTACAAAATGAAAAATATATATACAATAAAAATTATGAATGGAACAACGAATGGAACATGTCAACCGATGGAGGTTTAAACCATGACCTTAGGGTTCCAAATGGACCTCAATACCAATTATGCTATTAATCATTGCTTGTAACACAACCCTCTCGCAATCCCTTTTTTATGATGCAATTATTTCAAATGAGCGATGGACTTGGAAAATCCTAGAACGAAGCTTGTCATGGATTTGGCTCACACTATAACATATAACTACTCCACATATAATCATTTAGGTTCATCACTCTATCATTGTATAGTTAACTCACTCTATGTATTACAACTCGACTTTGCATGTGGTGCGCAACCTTTCCAACTGTGCGTTGTCATATATATATATATATATATATATATATATATATATATATATATATATATATATATATATATATATATATATATATTACCAATGATGCCAATCACCTTGGTTAGAGTTGGCTACACTTTTTGCTAAGATAGAAAAATCCAATATATCTCGTGATCTTTGTATGCCACATCAACCACAATAGTGAGTTAGAAAAACAAATACTTAATTTTGAATTATCCCTTGGTGCAAACTAAAACCAAAATGACAAAAATAATTTTGTTAATGAACTAAAGCAATAAGTCCATTCACAATTGTCACGCTTTAACCCGAGAACCAATCATTGAATAAATGCGACTGAAATTCAACTACATATATCAAACTTTTCCTTCAATTTCAACTTCGAGACTTATGTGCTTGACAAGTATGTCTTGTGGAGTTTTCAGTCACACACATATAGTTTCCTTGTGTTCCCAGAATCTAGAGGGCCGACCATGGGCCAAATAATACACCTGAGGTTATGGACAAAAATTCGACCATATGACCTCAACATGATGTTTAAGTGATAATGATCCTTAGCCCCTTTAACCATATGGTAAAGTTCTAGGGGTTCCTTGTCATCCACATGATGATGTCATCATGGAATCATCATGCCATGTGGAATCTAGTGATTGGTGCCACATGTCACCTATTTTTAGCCTTTCCATAAACCAAAACTTGCTATTTGTCTCTACCACGTGTCAAACTCTAGTGACGTCATGTCACCTTGCTAACGTAAGCATATGACATGTCATGTTCATTGTGCTTTCAAATTAATTTCGACATGTGTCATTCATCTTGGGGTGCACATCATATCTTCCAACCAGTTGCATTCTACTAAATGGAATTTTTCTAGGGTTCCATGTCATCTCTTCCAACCTATCACAATATGTAATATGTCAATTATTTTTTGGCTTGGTGGATGCGTTAAATGTCATGCATATCTTGACATGATCCACCATCCATTTTCGCACCCAGTCGTTTGATCAGGGAAAAGATATGGCATGATTTAATAGGTTAACGATATAGCAAGTTTTGTTGAGATATACCATTGACTTTGTTAATGCATGGTGGATGTGCCCAAAAGGTGCACACTCCTTATTGTATTAATATTGTGTGTGTTTTCCCCCTATAGTTTGGGCCTCCAACTAGTACTTATCTTCAAATGGCTATGAATTCTCATATGGGAAGAGTTTTTCAGAGACGGATATATCATTGGAAAGGTATCAATGAGACCTATACAACCATGCAGTTTATTGAATCATTAGGGCTCTATAGCTACATTGAAAACTAAAATTACTTTAAGCTCTTTTATCTTCATGTGATAAGATCATATCAGAGATCTAGCCATTATGGTGCTTTATAGAGAGTGTTGCTACTTCCTTAGGCATCATGAATGATAATTATACTATCTCAGGCATGTCCTTTGACATCAATGGCATATTTTTGTTATCAATGACAACAAAATGTGCAACATCCCCTTACTCTATAAAAACATCTTCATGGAATCTTAGCCCTAGAAGATTCTGTTAAACCAATTTAGGTAAAGGAAATAATATCAAGTTTTGTTGATCTCTCTTTAATTTAATTAAATGTTTCTCCTTTATCCTTGCCCTAGATGTCTAGAGTCAACGAATAGTGTTTTAGGTTAGAATTTTGCATAAAAAAATGAGTTTGCGTTGATGCTTATGATTCATAAAATAGGAATTTCATCAATAAATTACACAAAATCAAAGGATAGTGTTGTACATGGTTATACCTCTCTAGGGTTGGCATCATCCCTATTTTCTTTTTGTGCATATGTTCCAACCATAAAAAAATTATTTTCCTAATCCTAATCCTAGTTTCGATTAGAAGGCTTTGTTCCCTTTCTATTGATTACGCTTAAAATCCCCTTTCTTTGGCTAATATATGACATTATGCACCCTATCATTAAAAATTAATAAAACACTAACTTATAACAACCATATCTTGGATCTAGGAGTAGAGTACTTGACCATTGGCATCAAATATTTGGGCATTTCTAGGCTTCGTTGGTATTCTCTCACATTTGTTAGAGATAATATTTATCACCTCGAGGAATAATAATTGATTTTCCTTTAAATGATTCAAGGAAGCCTCCCTTCTCATAAAATACCACTAAAGGAAGGAATGTTGGAAACCTTTTCTCTTATTTTCTTAGGGAACACTGTTACCGATGAAATAGGTAACCTGACCTCAAAACGGGAACTCTAGCCCAAAAAGACTCAAAAAACATGAAAAAACACCCCAAAAACAAAAAAAGTGTATTCCAGAATGCACTTGGTTTTTTTTGAAGTTCAAATTTCAACATTTTATAAAACTATGCTAAAAACAAAATTGTTTCTTGAAAAAAGGATTGAAAAAACACCCTCAAAACAAAACTAGTTGACACGAGAATTTAAAAAAAAAAAAAATTGTCATATTTTTGACATTTTTAAAAATAGAAATAACATTTTTTAATTTTTAAAATTCAAACATTAAAAAAAAACCTAAAATTTAAGAAAAAAAAAATTTAAAAAATAAAAACATTTTAAAGCTTAAAATTTAAAAATATATAGGAATAAAAAAATAAAAATAAAAACAAAATAAAAATTTGAATTCAAACATTAAAAAAAACCTAAAATTTAGAAACAAATAAAAAAAAAATTAAAAAAAAAAATTAAAGATTAAAATTTCAAAATATATAGAAATAAAAAAATAAAAATAAAAACAAAATAAAAATATTAAATTAAAAAGAAAAACAAGTTAAAAAAAAGAAATTAGAAAAAATAAAATATAGAAATTAAATTTAAAAAAGAAAAAGAAAATGTTTATATATATATATATATATATATTATTGAAATTAAAAGTAAAAAAATGAAAAATTAATTAAAAATAAAAAATGAGAAAAGAATAAAATAAAAATATTAAATTTAAAAAAATATATATTAAAAAAACAAATTGATTTTAAAAAATATATTAAATTTAAATTATAAAAAATAATATATATATATATATATATATATATATATGAACGGAAATTAAAAATATATATATTAGATTTTATTAAATTAAAAAAAAGTTAATATTAAAATAACAAATTAAATTAAAAAAAAATATATATTAAATTTTAATAAATAAATGAATAAACAAATAAATTTTGAAATAAAAATTAAATTTTAAATATAAAGAAAAAAAAAAAAAACATTGTTAAAATAAAAAGTTAAAAACCTTTAAAAATCAATTAAAATTGAAAAATTGAAAAAAATAAATTAAATAAAATATATTAAATAAAAAATAAAATAAAAGACAAATTAATTTGAAAATATTAAGTTTAACTAAAAAAATCAATTTTTAAATACACAATTTTAATTGAAATAAAAAAATATAAAGATTTTATGTAATTAAAAAAATAGTAATAAAAAAATAAAAAAATTTAAAAAAATATTAAATTCAAATAAATTAAAAAAAATACAAAATTTACTAAATTAAATGAAAAAACTAAACATAAAATTTAATAAAAAAAAAATATATGAAAAAAAAATCAATTAAATAAAAAAAATACAAAATTTAATAAAAATTATTAACAAAATTTAGAAAAAAAAAATTTAAAAACAAAAAAAAATGAATAAAATTAAAAAAAACAAATTAAAAAAAACAAAAAAAATTAAAACAAATTAAATTTCAAATATAAAAATAAAATTAAAAAAAAATAATTTTAAATTTTTTGAATTAAAAAATTATATATATATATTAAAAATAAAAAAAATAAAAAATAAAAAAAGATTTTTTTGATCGTGGTGGCGCCGCCAATCGGCCTCCCGCCTAGGTGACGGTGGAGGCCGGCTGCTAGGCAGGAGGCCGATTCCGAGAATGGCCCTCCTGCGGTGGGAGGCTGATTCCGGGAATCACCCTCCCACGGCGGGAGGCCGATTCCGGGAATCGCCCTCCCACGACGAGAGGCCGATTCCGAGAATCGCCCTGAGGCCGATTTCGGGAATCACCCTCACGCGACGCGGGAGGTCGATTCCCGGAATCGGCCTCCGCGAAAACGGGGAGGGTGATTCCCGGGGGAAATCGGCCTCGAGCATTCCCGCGGCCAGGCTCTGAGCTGAGGAGGCGATTCCGGGAATCGGCACGAACGATTCTAGAATCGGCCTCTGGGTGGGAGGGCGATTCCAGGGAATTGACGAGAAGCGGTCTAGAAATCGGCCTCCCTCCCGAGGTAGCGGCGGTGGCGGCCCAGGAGGACAGGGAGGCTGCATGCAGCCTCCCCGTCCTCCCAGCGGCCGGCCTCCGCCGCCATCTGGGCGGGAGCCTGACTGGCGGCACCACCACGATCAAAAATTCTTTTTTTTTTTTGATATTTTTTTTAATTTTTAATAATATTTTTTTTTTAATTTGATTTTTATTTTTTAATTCAATTTTATTTTTTATATTTTTTATATTCAAATTTTTTAATTTTAAATTTGATTTGTTTTAATTTTTTTTGTTTTTTTTTTTTAATTTTGTTTTTAAATTTAATATTTTAGATTAACTATTTTTTAAAATTTAAAATTTATTCATTAAATTTATTAAATTTTAATTTAATTTAAATTTTTTTTTTAATCTTTTAGTTTATTTAGTTTTTCATTTTTAAAATTTATAAATTGTTTCATTAAAAAAAAACAGTAAATTTATGGATATTTGTTTTTTAATTATTTGCACGTGGTTTTCTTCATTTTTTTTGTTTAATGATAGTTTTTTATTATAGTTAACATTTTAATTTTCTTTTCAATTTTAAATTTTGTTTTTTTTTAATTTATTTTTTTATTAGTTAAAATTTGTATTTTTGGTTTTCTTATATTATTATTATTTTTAATTTAGAATTTTTAATTTAATTTTTTCTTTTTTGTATTTATTTTTTTATCTAAATTTTAATTTTGTAATTTAAATTATTTTTTAGATTTTCTATTTTTTTTTTTAATTATATGGATTTTTTTAATAACTTAAAAAAAATGTTGTTATTTTTTGTTAATTTTTGTTTTTTTCTTTTTAAATTATGTGTTTTTTTTCAATTTTTATTTTTTTTTTATTTTAGGTTAATTTTGTTTTTACATTTTTATTGGTTTTTATTGTTTATATATATATATATATATATATATATATATATATATATATATATATATATATATATATATATATATATATATATATATATTATCTAAGTTTTGTGTTTTATTACCAACATGAAAATCACCATTCTAAAAAAAAAGGTTGATGCTGCATCAATACATTTCAAAATTAGCATGAAAATCACGGCTCAAAAAAAAAGAAAAGTTGATGCTGCATTAATACGTTTCAAAATTAGTATGAAAATCACTAACATTTTAAAACAAATATTCATACTTCATAAATAAAAATATTAGAGTGTCAAAAATGTGCTAAAAAAAAAAAAGTGATTCTGCATCACCACTTTTGAAAATCGGGTGCTTTTTATGCTACCAAAAAAAAGTAGGTAACAGTGCGGTTACCTATTTCATTGGTAACAGTGTTAAGGTCTGGTTCTACCAAGCGGGGCCTTGCACTTGGCTTACTATATTTTATGGCAACATTTGTGGCACCATTCCCAAGAACGAATGGAGTCCACCTCCACATGATCTGAAGTTTAAGATTCAATCTATCGGTTGAGCATATCCTGTATACAGTGATAAATTTGCTTGTTTGGTGACTCCATTGGATGAATGAAGCTCTAGTTCTTCATTGAGCTTCAAGGAGTTTATGCATGTAGGATGAAGCAAGCATTTATTGAGGCATTTTGTAGTCACCTTAGAAACTCAGCGTTTGTGTGTAATGAAAATCATATGGGATAAGAAATGGATTATTGGAAATTGCACAAGAAATACCCTGCCTTGAATATTTAGGATGCCTTAGGATATCCAAAGCATCTTTACCAAGATTTCTATGAAATATTCACAAATTTAATGGAATTTCTTCTTCAGCTATCGATCATGTGGTAAGTTTCCTGAAATATACTTTTATAAATTATTTCATCGATGAACAAACATTGATGATATTATTTATGGAATATTATTGAAGAAAATCAAATATAGTGGTTCAAGTATTTTTTCTGCCCAAAGAGCATATCTTGCATGAGAGATTTTATTGATTAGTTTCTCAAGTTCCAGGGATTGAGATATTAGAAATATGTAAACAACTTGAGAGACTTAATCAAGGCCCTTGAACGATACATACATACATACATCTCTCTCTCTCTCTCTCTCTCTCTCTCTCTCTCTCTCTCTATATATATATATATATATATATATATATATATATTTGAAGGAATTGAAGAGGGATATGACGAAGAAGGTTACCATGAGCAAGATGAAGAGACCCTTCCAAATCATCAAGAGGAACATATTGAGGGAGGTCTTGAAGAAGATAATGACTCATAAAGGAATCTAGTATTAGTGAGTAAGGTCCTATTTGAAAATGATGCCTTGTCACATGAATATGAGGTAAGCTCCATCATTTTGATGGATATTAAGTTTAATGGTATACCTTGTGAAACTCTTGAAAATTGTGATCACACACACACACACACACATATATGAAGGAATTGAAGAGGGATATGATGAAGAAGGTTACCATTAGCAAGACGAAGAGACCCTTCCAAATCATCAAGAGGCACATATTGAGGGAGTTCTTGAAGAATATAATGACTCAGAAAGGAATATAGTATTAGTGAGTAAGGTCCTATTGAAAATGATGCCTTGTCACATGAGGTAAGCTCCATCCTTTTCATGGATATTAAGTTTAATGGCATACCTTGTGAAACCCTTGAAAATGATGATCCCATTAATCCCATAAAGAATAAAATTTATGATTTCCTACATGTGGAAGAGGGTAAGTGGGATGTGAGTGGTCATAATTTTAACATGGATCCTATTGGATGGTGTTGTCCTTGATGTCAACCTATGGAGTTGACTGGGTCTGACTTTGACTAAAACCACCAAACATTAATTTTTGGATTAGATCAATATTGAAACTCCACTGTTGGATGGTTGAAAATCCAAGTCCTACAGTTTGGGTTCCATGGACTTAGGATTTACCTTGATTTTGTAGAGGGGTTTTTAAGGGTCAAAAAATTGAGTTTGGGTTGTATATCTAGGTCATTATATTCTACTTGAAGATATGTTTCTATTGATATGTGGTACGCCCCGTGGTTCCTCCTAGTTTGAGAGAAAACTGAGTTTGAAGTTGAAGACCCAGTTTTGTGGGCTAAAACCCCAGGGGGTAGTGACATAAAACCTTATTCACCTATGATTGTCAATATATGAAAATGATTATTGCTACCATATCATTATGTATAAGTTGAACAACTTCAAGAACCAAAGAAAATAAACCAATCATTGATTTCACAACCTTAGTAGGACCAAATGCACTAAGCCAATCATTGATTTAAAATTATAGTAGAATTAAAATATTTTTGGCATAATATTATTAGTTGTAGACATCAAACATCAATCATACGAGTTCAATGAACATCCAAAAAATCCTTAATTAAAGTCAAATTTTGATCATATGGGCTTTACTTTGCTTAAGGTGAAAATTGTTATATAATGCAAACCAGCTAAATTTATAACAAATTAATAATATTTACATTCCTAAAAGGTTCCTAACCTTCATAAGTTTCCTCAACGACTCTCTTAATAATATCTCCTCTTAAAACTATAAAAGACATTCACATTTCTCACCAAATCACATCAACTTATGACCTTTGATTTGAAATTATTCAACTTTATTTCTGAGGCAACAAAATATTTCTGAGCAAAACAATTCATATTTTTTTGGGCATCAGTTCAAATTTCTCTTTTGAGGCAAAGTGGATTGCATTTAAGTGTTTCTAGCCTAGAAAGTTATGAGGTAAGGTTAAAATCTTCCCTCCTATGATGTCCTTTTGTCACAAAATTGTTGGCACCTCTGATAGGGCTTGGACGTAGGATGAGTTGACAACTTTTTTTTGGATTACTGCAGTTAGATCCGCAAAAGTGTGAATCGATTACTTTTATGTTTTATTTTGGGTGATTTCATTGTAAGCATAAATCTTGGACCTCTTGAATGTTTTATAACATCACTACAACACTTATATACATCATGCCAACAAGTGATTTGACTGTGATATTGTTGAAGGAACACCACCTTTGATGGAAATATGATTCTTGGACCTGATGTAAAGTTTGTGGAGTTGTTTCCTTTGTTTTTTTTCCATGATCTTGGGTCTAAGTTAGAGTCTTAAAATCACTGATGCTACAAAATCAAGAATCTCAACCAGAACTACTTTGCATAATGGAAGATATAAAGAAGTAAATCACACATGCATAAGTATACAATTTTTTTAACAAAAATGTACAATAATGTACAACCCAATCTTTGTTATATTAAACAAAATTTGAATAATACAATAGTATATAGTAAACAAGATACAATGCAAAACTTCATCGCAACTTCTCGATGTCATATCTTGTCCTTGTGGTCCTTCGCTTCTGTATTTCTCACTAGATGCCCCTTAGTCCTTCAAAGGATAACACATTGAGACTCCAGGAGGGCCGCCACATAGAACTATTGCATGTACACAGGCTCATCAATGTGTTGTCTAAGTTGGCTAATTCCTGAGCTCTAATCTGCTAGGCCAGTAGTCACTCTTGTCCATCAAATTGCTGCAATTTCAACACCAATATTCACCCAACCTTAAACTCTTATTCATCACTTCAAGGTAGCTTGTCTAGGGATACTTTGGGATATCAACACGTTTCCCTCCAACAAGCCAATGATTCCCAATACATACACTATGAAATATGCTCCTAGTTGGGGTTTCTTATCATCCAAGACAACCCCAACACACAACTCGCATAGGCTACTCATAAAACTGATCCTTCTAGAAACAATATCAACATCAAATTATCCTCATACTTATACTTGAGTGTTGGTGCAATGTTGCAGTTCTTAAACTCTGGTTAGGGCATCGACATGTACCCTAACAACCAGCTCTTAACGCTACAAAATCCTTAAAAAGAGCATGACTTACGTCCCTTGAGACGTTGCTTTCCTACGTTGCCTGTGCCATGGATCTGTTGTATGGGTATGGCCTTATGACCCTCCACAAATCACCCAAAGAGTCTTGTGTACCATTGTAACTACAACAACGATTTGCGGCTTTCAATTTTAGGAAGTAGTTCACCCTAATCTACACCAAACAACCTAGATTCAATGCCGATCTTTGGCCTTGTCACCTGCTCAAAATAAGACCCAAAACAATGAAAAGAAACACCTTAAAACATGCCCATATTTTTCTCTAGGCATGAAACCTACCTCCTGTAGTAGCTCGACCTTATCACATATGTTTTCTTTCCCAAAATAGACCCTTCACGTCAACATCCACCTTCTTCTTAAGCTTGACCAAATTTCAGAGAGAGCTATATGAGATGTTGCACACTTGGATGAGGATTAGATTCCTACATCACCTTGTATATATAACATACACAAGGAATTCCTCCAAATTCATATAAGGGCTTGAAAAACTGTCATAAGCCTAATTAACATTATATTGATCTTGACTCCTTATGTGAAAACCAAACAAATTACTTAAAAAATTAATATTTCACTAAGGAAAACTCATAATTTGATGATTCTCGAACCATTGGATTCTCCTCTCTGCCCTCTATCATCTCATGCCATCACATGTCCAACGTGCTCCATGGAAATGCCCTAAAACAAGATTGGTGCAAAACTGAAAACTTGGGTTCCAAGCCCACAAGTGAACCTTGTGGTGCTTTTCCCCCCAAACCCTGAACCCTAGGGCTTGGAGTACCTCCCAAGCTACTAAAAAATCAACAACGTTAACATAAAAAGTTTCATAGGCTTGAATTTGACTCAATTTTGTTGACCTTGACACCAATATGATAGTGAAAACAACAAGGTAATGTGAATAACTTGTGTCTCTCTTAGAGTTTGATGATAGTAATAAGACTGTAATCCCTTATATAGTGAAAAGGAAATCTACAATAATACCTTGATAGAAGTTGCTTGCCTTGAATTAACTTGTTGAATGTGACATTATCAATGACAAAACTGACGTCTAATGGACAACAAGTGATGGTTGACCTTGACCTCACTTAATTGTGTTACCTAGATATGACTTTGATATGACAATTTTTCTATGTGTAATATGTGCTAGTGTGTTGACATGATGACGATTGATATGAAAAATACATATGACTTAATATTATGGGTCTTACTATAATGGCATTTAACATAGAAATTGACAATTTTACTTTGGCTTGGCATTCACCTTTAATATACATAGATATAATAAGTATATTGACACTTTGATTTTGACTTATTGAATGAAATTCGATGTTATCTACAACAAGTGACACATTAAAAATTGATACAATATCTTGAATTTTTCTTACATGACCTTGATAGTTACTTGATACCTTAACATGACAATACTTTGATTATAAAATAAAAATAGTGATCGACTAGTGAGCATTCTATAATGTTTGACTTTGATATTATTGTGACATAATAGTAATACCTAGACATGACCTTAATATTGACACCTTAACCTTGACTTAATTGTTTGAATAAGACTTAACTATGACACATGGTTTGAAACATTGAGTATACATCTTGTTGACAAGTGTCTTTTACTACACTTGACTAAGACAATATATGACAATGTTGCATTATTATTGACATTGAGTTGGCACCTTAACTTTTGTATGATAGTAATGACCTAGGGTTTTTCTTAGGGATTTGTGTACAGTGACACAATTGTAACCTTGCAAGGCAACATGTTTTGAAGGAAATATCATCAAGTTGTACAAGGATATTGGCGTAAAAATGGATAGAGGGGTTTGGCCAACTAAGTAGAAATGCTTACACGTATGTTGGTAGCTCTACAAGGATGAAGCTTGAGAGCATTGGTTTTAGTTCATAGGGATGACCTAAGGCACCTTGGTTTATGCCATTGTTTGATAGCAGTGCAAAATTATTGTAGGATTCATGAGAAGTTTGGTACAATGGAGCAGTGTGAAGTATGATTGTGTGCATATGAGCCTTGATGCTTATTCATTCGTGAGCAGTAAAGTACAATGACATGAAGCGGTAGCCAACATTGTGAGCTCTTGATGATGAGAAGTGAAATGGTTCAGTTATGATGTATAGTGACCTTTGCGAGTAGTGACACTTACTGTTGTGCAGTTTAGCAGTGACAGTGATGTGCAGTTGAGTAGCGAGTTGATGAGTGGCTTTGTGCAGTGATTAATTTGAACATGATTGTGTAGTGGTCAGTGGCTACCATGATTTGACATATACGCAACATATTTTTTTACACATTTACTATATTGATTCAAATCACAGGGAGATCGATTCTGAAAATTGTGAAACGTGGTCCGTTGTCTCTTCAGGGTGGCATTGTGGTGTAAGGTAGGTGATTAGAGTCACCTTCAGGTTGTGGCCTGAGAACACTTTAGGGTGGTAGGGTGGTGCTAGGGTAGGTCATATCTTGAACATAGTGTTGTGGTGTCATTTCAACTGGGGTTGATAAACTACAAAGCGACGAATCATCCTTTATGACAGTAGCTAGTAAACATAGTTTTTGGGCACTCGTCAGGTTGTGGCCTGACTTACATGGCGTCAGGGTGTCCTTCCGGTTGTAGCAAGTTATTAGGGTTTAGAAACGTCTTATAGGTTTTAGCTTGTAAATTAGGGGGTTGGAGCCTCCTTCACTGTATAGCTGAAAACTTGATGTAATTACTTTCCCTTTAAAAGAGGAGGAGAAGACAATTACTAAGAAGCGTTCGGTGGTTTTTGACTCGGAGGGGGTTTTCCACCTAAAATTTATGTGTCCACTGTTTTATCTTTCTATAGGCTTGTATGGTGTTTTATACTGTTGATTATTGTTTATGATTATCTATAATAATAACTAAATATTAACTAATTGTCTGAAACATATTAAAAAGTGCTAACTGTAAGAAATACCTATTTACCCCCCCTCTCAGTATTTCCAAAAGATCCCATTTATGATACAAATATTGACGCTAATGATGACATTTTCAACCCTTTTATATCATATGGTGATTAGATGGACATGATTAATTATTTGTTTCCATATTCATTTCCTTATAATATCATTCCTCAGTCAGATTTATATTGTGTGGATTATGATTGCGATGAGCCAACTTTGGTTGCCTCCTTTGAATCCAATTTTTGTGACAAGTAGCCTAGTTTGAGACTTGGTCCTTCACTAATTTATTTCCTTATGTCACTCTCAACATTTCCCTAGTGACATTAATCAGGGTTGTATGCTTGAGATAGATATTGGGAAAGAATTCTTAAAATTTATTATTTATTACTCCATATTCATGTTGCAAGAAAGGATACATGGGTGTATGATAATTTCTTCTCTTTATTTTGAATCCCAGTTTCCTTTTGATGGTAGCAAGGATGATCCATGGTTGAATTATTTACATTTTTCTCACAACTGACCCTTATTTCTCTGATTTTGTATTTTATTCTTATGAGATAATGGTTGCTAATATTTCCTTGTGCTATCTCATTATTAAGCATAGTGCCAAAATATGTGATACTGATATGATAATATGTTTTATTCATTGATTGTATGACTATACTTAGTCGAAATATGATGTATTACATGTTAACATAGGTTAGCGTAGGATTATGCATATAAAATTCTTATGTGCACATCCTTCATTTGATATTGTTCAAAATAGTTATATATCATGCATTATATGAGCTAAATTTTTATTTTTTAGTATTATTTTTATCCTACATCAAAATGGTGACGATAAACACCCTACTCAGTTGCTATCAACAAGTTTCTATGAGTGTACAGGTAATAGGAATATGAATCCCCATGGATTACCGAAGTTCTCATGCAAACCTCTTTTGAGCACATGGATCTTGCGCTCTATAGCGAGCACATGGATCTTGTGCTCTATAGTGAGCACATGTCCCCAAGTTGGTGCTAGATGTTACCCACCAAAAAGTGGGAAACCAATAGGAGAGACATTTTCTTCTCCATGGGAATACGACCAACTAGCATTCGTATAATATCAACACAAAACATGATGCCTAGATCCTCCACTTCTTCCTATGGTCATATTTCTCTCTCTATCTAGCATTCCTTCTTGAAGGAAGGTGGGTTATCCATTGGCATGTACTTTAACCCTTTTGTAGTCATACACTTTCACTTAATGTTTTGGGAATACTAATATGGATCAAGGGGAAAAATGGATGATTGACCAATCTTGACTATACTCTTGTTCCCTCACTTCATCTTGGAGGTTATTATTTTACTTTACTCCATTGGGACCTCCACTAATTCCTTAGGGTTTTAGGAAGGATACTAACATGGAGGCATTAATAGAAGTAGCATGTCCATGAATATTCCACACTTACCACTTTCCATATTTCCCCTTACTCATCTCTATTATTTGGGATGTTGGTCATTGGTAATTTGGAATTACGCCCTTTCATCCTCATCCTTGAGTCTAGGCCCAAATTTTTTTGTGCTTGAGGTTTATGTATCTAAATGAAATATAAAAGCATACGAAATCTACGCTGGAAAAAAAAGATAAACTACAAAATATGGTTGGGACATTTGATTAGCACATAGGAAAAATATTAATATGAGCTCTACCCCCATCATTTCACACAATTCCTTAAGCACATGATGCTTCATCTATAAAAGGAAATCTTCTATTTCTCAACCCTAATGAGAGATAAACTAACTCATCATTAAGGGGTAATGGAAATTATCAAAAGCAAGCTTGGGATCCTGAGCTATGCACCCATATCAAAACACATCATAAAGAAGTAAAATGCATACTAGAGGTTGGAAAAAGCAGGATAAGGAAAGGAGTAACTTATGCTTCCATTATTTCTCCCCCCTTAAATATATACACTTAGGATGTTGTAACTCCATTAGTTGGTCGCTTAGCTATGGCACTTTTCCCTGAAGTCCATCTCACTTCATAGCCACCATTTTCACACACACCTATGAATTGATGGGATAAAATGGGACATGCCACTTCCTCTTGGGGGATGGATACACATAATAGGTTTATCCATCTAACTATTCATAACATAAGGAGAAAACTTATTAAGTAACTTGATCTAGTTAGAAATTTTGAGGTGAGCTTTCTATGAAGTATTACTATGCCCCAAGCATTAGATATGGCCTACTATGATGCATCTATGGTTATTATCCATGATTGGTGATTTAACTTGATTTTAAGTATGGTTTTTTCAGGTGGTGTCATCCCAGTAGCATAAGTGTTTTGAGAGGTGATTATTGCTCCATTTAGCAGCATACCAAAGGCCATTTTACCCATTCCAGGGAGCATATATGACCTTATTGATGTAACATTCCCATATACAGTAGAGTCTTGGGTTATATGATGGTTACACATGCTAATTTATACTCTAATGTATCCCCAAACATTGAAACACTAATCCCATGAAGCTTGATATTGGAGATATTGATGACATGCTCAGATGGACCCAAGATGCCTCTAAGTTGGCCTTGACACTGTTTGATGGGAATTTCTTGTACTAGGGCCCATATGATGATGGTTATCCTTGTGATGATAGTGGAGGGCTTTAAGATCACTATTTGACCACAACACTTGAGTAGGTTGATTCCATATTGCTCCTCTTTTCATTTAGAGGGTGATATAGGGAATTTTGGTGATACCATCTTGGTATGGAAACACTTTGGAGGCATAACCATGGATTTGGAACTACTTTTGGAGCATGGAGCAATCATTAGCCCATTTTTTAATTTCATGTGGAATTTTAAGCTCCTTTGGAGGATGATTTCATAATGGAGGATGCTTTTCTCCCACACATTTGGGAATTGTTGGCATTGATTGTTATGTTTATGTAGTATGAGTTTTTGTTGAACACTCAATGTAAACATGTAAATAGCGATATTAATTTTATTATTGTTGAATTAAGGGTGATAAGGCTCAAATAAATATATGATACCCCTTATTTCATTTCATCATCACACATTTTGTCACTCCTCTCTAGAAAATAGTGCAATTTAGTCCTTCTCATTGAGAATGTTGTCATTGATGTCAAGAAACAGATGCAACGTGAGCATCAAGTGCAATATGAGGTGCAGAAACAGGTGCATGATGATGATGAAGATGATTTTTAAGCCCTAAGATGAAACTCTAACTTCATGATGAAACCATAACCCTAGGGTTTGGACCCCTTGGAACCCATGATACAATTGATGATGCAACATGATGATGTCAATCTTGATGATGCAATAATGAATGGTATATGGAGGTCATTAATGTCTACATAAAAATACAAGTGATGATATAGCTTGATGGTGCCAAAAAGATGACATGGTTTGGTGAAACCCTAGCTCCAAGATTTGGTTTCCTTGAAGGATGGAAATACCTCGCTTTTGTTGGAGTTTTTGAATCAACATATCAGCGAATTTGACTTGGAAACCTCGCTAATTGATTCTACTCATATTGCTAATTCTATTAGTATGTGGAACATCCCGTGGGCCTTCACAGTTTGTGAAGTAAGCCCTAGTCAAATTTGGTACACCCTAATTGAGGTCAAGAACCCCAAAATGGTGATGAGGTGGCATCGTAAAGGTTGGTTGCTTATGTGGATTTTGAATTATATATATATGTGTAAATTAAACAAATGGGTGAGGTGAAAAGGTTTTATAATTTACTATTATGGAGGGCTAACAAAACTATTTTAAATTATTTGAAAAGGACTTTACAATTTTGTCCTAATGTTCGGGCCAAGAATTAAAATAAAATTTTGATTCTTAAATTGAATTTTCCTCCTAAAAGTATGTAGGCCCCTCCTAAATTATTTCAATAAGCCTATATATAAATTAAAAATCTCTTCAACCTAAGGTGCGTGTCTTGCGAGGAGGAATATTTCTCGAAGTATCTGTAGATTTTTGAATCACATTGACACACATTTATCTGAGGTTGTTATTGACCTATGGATAACATTTGAAATATGCTTGCTGCCAGAAAGAAAGAGTTATGGTTTATGGTATTTTGGTATTGGGGTTTCGATTTGTATGTTTTTCAGTTGATCGATAGGGAAGAAAGGTTTGTTGTTCCTTTTGAATTTCTGGACTTCTGCAACCAAAATTCTTCTTTGTTTTTGGATTATGTACGTAGAAAAACACTTTTAAGATATATCCTTTCAGCCTCTTTGAGTTTTCAAGGATATATGAAACACAAGTCGAACAAACCTTCCTCTGCAGCTTGTCTATAAGCCCTCGCTTCTAGGACTACCTGACTCACTGCCTGTCCAGGCTTACAAAAAGCTTGGCCCATTTGTAGCGATGTGTTGAGGGCTTGATCCAATTAAAAATGGCATCAAAGTATGTGTTGCTTGAAGAAATTTATTCTGATTCTTGATGTTTGATACCCAAATTTCTTCTTGGTATCCTTCTCACACATCTATAGATTGGACGAATCACTATGCATAATGAATCAAAGACAATGATATCAGTAAAATATAATAACATGTGTTCAATTATTCAACATGTAAACACATCCAATGATGGATGGTATAACGATTTTACGACAGACCAAAGTTTCTTGCGTGAAACAAAATGGATATTCTATACAATGTGTATGAGAAATACATTTTATAGTGGCTATGCGTTATAGATTTGTCATAGATTCTGTCTGTTGTGTGTGACTAATATATGAGTGCGTTGATGCAATTTGGTTGTATCCATCCGTGAAATAATAATTTGGCAGCAAGTCCATCTTAAAGAATCCAACCTAAGGCATTCACATTGGTTCTTCCTGTAACCGCAAACTACATTTACAAAGGGTTTTGAGGAGTCACAAGCACATTCTCTGAAGCTCGATCATTACTAGAGATAGCACAATGAATCCAAGGTTCTGTGATTGTTCAATTGATAATCACACCATGGTATGGAGACGTGGTATCCGCTGCAACAAACCAATTGGATATCTTCTTCAAGGCATGCATCATTGATTTATTTTCAAGCTCAGTAAGCATATGAATATTGTTCACAACAAGATACATAATTGCAATAAGTTGTATTGAAAATTATTGTGCCTTTAATATATGGTGATATGCATTATTACAATTCTACAACAATGAGAAACTAATGTATTAGCAGAGGTTCTCTTAGTTCAGTTCATTTTTATAAGTCTTATCTTCTTAATTGTAAATTCTACTGTTTGTATCGGTGAAGACGTATGAAGGTTTCAAAATGGACTAGGGGAAGAAGCATTCAATAGAAGGTGTAATAACGACGAAGGTTCATCTTAAGGAAAAAATAATTTTTATAGTAGGTGCATGATTGAGAAGCCTTGAAGAAACATTATACTATAGGAGCAACATTAAGACCAAATTTAGTGACACCAGGGTGTACCAATTATCAAGTGAATATTGATTTGTTTGTGACTGATTTAGTGAACCAGTGGCCTTGCATGAAAATGGGTAGTAACCTTGGCATGACAGTAACTTAGGAGGGTGACTGTAGTAAGATTCTATCTCAAAATACCCTACGATGGGATGATTTCTGAGATGTAGCACAATGACATGAGATATAATGATTCATGTTCTATGACACAGTGAAGTTCCAGGACTCTATGTGACTTGGTGACAATATTATCCTTGAAAACAAGTGCAATGACAATACCAATAGTAGAGGTAGTGGATGTAGTGGTGAATGGTAGAAACAAAGGAAACATGGAAAATAAATAGAGTGTAGCAACAGCGGAAACTTGAAGAAGTGGTTGCAGAGGTAACAGTAGTGATTGTAGCAATGGGTGAAAGTTATGGAGAAACAATGATTGGTTTACTTATTGATTGTAAGGGGGTTTGGAGACTCCTTCGAACTAGGTCCACAAATATATTTAGAACATGGGGAAAATTATCTTCTTTGGGGAGTGTTGCCACTCAAATTGTACAAGAACAATGTGACAATGACTCAGGGCGAGGGATTTCAATCTAATCCTCGCCCACTCCGTTCTAGTTGTCTCCCAAAAACAAGTTATGGGGGGTAGTCCCTATGGAATATAGAAATGCAAGACTTGTTGAAAACTAATAAGTCTAGGAGAAACAACTGAATGACCTAGCCACTTGGTTGATTTTAGAAAGTTTTTAGAGATTATATTAAATTACTTATGAGACCAACGCCTTATGGAGTCAGCCATTTTATTTATATCAATTTAAAACTAGGTGACATGATGAACAACCATTGCTTAGATTCTTTGCTATCCTAGATGAAATGAAAATCCTATCAACTTAGTGAAATGTAGGAATCTTGGTTTATTTTAGTTATATGCCTAACAAACTATATCCCTTGATATTTATCTACATAGAGCCTAGTCTCTGAAGTAAGTGGTAGAGAGAAGTCAAGGTGATGCAAGAAAGGGTTTGGTAACGATACCTCTCCTTGAAATCTAAGATACTCAGTGACTTCAGCGCCACATAGACTATGGATCTGACGACTGCAAGGTCATTACTTTAAATACTAGAGATCCTAGACTTCTTAAGCAAATATGAAAGGTTGTTCCTACATCTCTATCAACCAAGCTTATGCTTGGAGGTAAATTATTCAATGCAAGACTAATTCTAGGATGCGATGAAAGATGTGTTGACTGCTTCTTAAGGAAATATTATTTAGTGTTCCTTCAAGTACTCTATTTATGATTGACCTTAAATTTTGACAATAGGTACTTAATAATGGTAAATGAGAGACAATATCCACCATAAGAATAGGTGCCAATTTAACAAGTTCCAACAAGATACAAGAGATATACATGATACAATCACTCAATAACCACAAAATGTATACTCTTAAAGGAAAGTTCACCAATATACCAAGGATCCAAAAATAATGATAGTGATGGAAAGAAAGATATTTGGAGCACTTATCAAAATGTTATCCAGAACAATTATCCAATGAAAATTTCTCAATAAGATTAGCAATGATATTTAGAAAATTAGAAGTTCAACAAGATAATGCCAATGACAATTATTCAAGAGATTAAGAAAATTTCAATAACAATGTGTAATAGAGCAAGAGACACCAATATCTTAGATTCTTAGATTTATTGAGCAACCATTCAACATAATTATTGGATTATGTACTGAGATGAGTGAGGTTATTAGTGCAGATTCAAAACTTATGAAGATTTATGAAACTCACAAGAAAACAAGTGTTCTAGATGCTAGCAGTATTGTACATGATAACACATTAAATAATGTAAGAAAATCTTTTCCACAATGAGAAATTATAGATGATAAAAAAGTGAAAAGCTTTTACTTTACATATGTTCTAATGATATTCAGTTAGCCACAAGTAAACTTTATGATAAAATCAAGCTACCAATGAGTTATTCTTATGCCAAATGTATCAAACCGTCCCAAATTACTTAATTCCTTGAGAGCACTTTAAATAAGGATGGAAACCATGAAAATATGCTTAAGTCATTGTTTAGCTTAGATTTTGTTAAGCTTATGATAGTTAGCAATAAATCATTGAAATGAGATAATTACGAGTTACCAAATTTATGCAATAATTAATTGATAGATTTAGGTAAAATTTTAATGATTTTAGACCTTCCAAATTAGAGTTTTTACCATCGTTATCAAATGATTATCTTGTTATAAATAAAAAATGAGACAATAGGGTTAGAAAAGAGAAAACTGATGGTATGAAGGCCTAGAAGGAGGCTAGGAAGCTTTCCCACAATTTATCCAGAAGTTAGGCCACCTGCAAACACAAGAAATTAACCCAAAATGTCTGCAAAACACTCCAAGTGTTAGATTAAAATAAACTGATAATCAAAAAGTCATTGTGATGAGGAAAAATGGAAAGGAAAGGGTTAGGATGAGGGGGGAACCAATCCTATTAGGCCTATGGCTCAATGGTAGAGGCCTTGTAGGCATGAAAGAAGGCTAGGATGAGCCTTAATGCCTGTCGTCCAAGGAAAAGAAGGCCTACAACCTTAGGAAACAAAGCATATAGGCTTGCGGAAAAGGGTGAAATGTAACTAAGAAGGAGGAGAGGCTCCACATGGGGCTACATGAAAGGGATAAGGGCTTTCGAGGGAATCTAAGGAGGAGGGGAGGTCATAAGGCCAAGGAAAAGGAGGAAAGGAAGGGGGCGAAGGTAGAAGAAGGAGGAGAAGGGGCATAAGAGGAGGAGAAGAAGGTGGTAAAGGCTTGTGGCCAGGCCTAAAATGCCTAAGAAATCCCACGACTAGGAAAAGAAAGGCAAGCCAAGACCCTTAAGGGCCTGCGACTAAGCCTATGGGGCCCACGACAATGGCTTCAAGACCAAAAATGGTCAGCATTTAGGTTTTGGAGAGAAAACTAGGGCCGCAACTAGGATGGAGGGTGGCCTAGAGCCCCTAAAAAAATTTGAAACCATTTCCATAAATTTTATTTGATTTAGATCTTCAAGTTTTTCCAATTTCATTAAAAAATCCTTGATGCTAGACTTGCAAACAAAATAGAGACTAGATCTTACCCTCGAGGGCCTAAATCTAGCTCAAAACCCCAACACTTCTTCTTGAATAAATTTAATTTCACTTGAACAAACAAGAAACAAAAATATGCAAAAACCCAATATATACAAAATTCAAAAAAGCAATCCCAAACCCCAATAACTTAAAAAAAAAGGGTTAGAAAATTTCATTTAAAAATTATTCTACCAAAAATAATTTACAAGTTATATACAAATATACAATGCTTGTGAAAAATAAAATATTTTTGAGAAATAATTTTTAAATGATGAATACTGAGAATATATCAAATGTGTTTCGAAATTTATGGTATTTCCCACAACCTTAGCGAAGTAAGAAAAGCCAAATAAAATACCCGAAGCCCAAAAAATGCCGACTCTTCTCAAAAGTTTGTGAACTTGGAGCCCAAGGGCTAGTGTACCTGCAAAATATATATATTTCTTTAAGAAAAATTGTTAGATATATGGCAAATCAAATCACCTAAGATAGACCCAAATTCTTCCAATAGATTTTTCTTATCACCATCTAATGAATAAACAACCTTATAATATTTTAAGCACAATATAGGAAAACACATAACCAACACATACCATATATCATCAGACAAAGAACACCATGAAATGAACCCCAAAGTGTTTTATTATGATAATTAAAATGTTCCTAGCAGATCAATGGAACAACACCAACGTTACAAAATTACATAGACTAGAGTCAGAAATCTCACCATGACTTGAGAAGCAAAATGGCTTCTAATTTATTGATAAATCCTCCAAGTGGAAAATAACGATTAGTTGGCTTGATCCCTGCCAAAGTAATCTCGACCGTTGATACATACTTGATCATATTTTATTTTTTACAGTCGAAAATATTTATTTTGAGGAATTTTCAAATCTCTCTTAAGACCCATTTTTTATTAATCAAAAAATGAATATTTTGGATCAATTTCCTAAAAATTTGATTTTGACCTAACCACCAAGGTCCAAGAGCTCGATTTTTCTTAAAATATCCATTTTTGCCTTGGTGGGGGACCTCCAAAAACTAACTTCTTTTTTACTCATGAATTTTTTGGTCATGCTCCACTTGGAGAAATTGATTTCTCTAGAACTTATTTTTTGACTCTAAATTAATTAATTTCTAGCTTAGGATTTAATTTTAATTCACTATAAAAATCAATTAATTGACAATTGAGGGGATTAATTACTTTTCCACCCTCAAATACTTTAGCCCTGGTATCTTATTGTGAGGAACCATGCACTAAAATAATTTTTACAACAGATAATTCCAAATTCGATCCTCAATGAGGGAATACCCATTCATTAACAACCCTCAAAATAATTTTCTAATTCTGTGACACAATATGATCTAGTAGACCGAGTGATTTATAATAAAATGTTTTAGACAAATAGATTAAATTATTCCCAAATCACTTTTATAGTAGAATCTACCAAGAACACTAGGAATCTCCAAAGACTTTGTCAATAAATTCCACCCTAGCTTTGGGGTTTAAGCTGGAGGGAAATTTTTTTCCGATTATCCGTGTTTAGAAACACACATAATATGGTGAGATGAAAAACCTCCTAGGATGACATTTGTCGCCAAGATCATAGGAATACCTAGGTTTTTACATAACTAAACAATTGTATTAACATCATTTACATTACAATTTGCAAAAATTGGGTTTAAAATAACATGAGAACTGGATCACTAATGATTCTGAACGTTAAAATTTTTTGTGATACTTGCTTCCTTGGAATTGTGACAAAATAGGTGCAACATATTATCACTCCCTCCGCTTCCCAAGGCTAAGAATGGATATTGAAGGAGGTAACCTCAAACCAATATTTCGATTTCGTAGCTAGCCCTACCAAACCAAAGAAGGCCCTCTTAATGTAACTTTTACAGTTAATAAGTTGATTGGAGAGCAGTGAATTAGGGTTTTGTTTTGAATTTTGCTGGATAGGAATGTCAGTCTAGGAACTTGGTCTGGGTTTTGGGTCTGATTTCAATGGTACAACTGCAGAGATGAAGAAGAGTCCATGTAGGTATAATTAGAAACATACTTAAATTGTCATTGTGGTATAGGGTTAGAAAAGAGAGAGAGAGTTAAAATGATAATATTACATGAGTTCATTCATCAGAAGAGGTAAAACAAATTTATGAAAATCTTATGAAACATAGCACAAAAAGCAAGAATTATGTTCATAGACTCATACGATTATCATAATGAATAATACATGTGATTGCAAGAAAGCATAAACATTCAACTTGATGGTGTTACTTAGAAAAAACAATGTTAATAAGCATACCACTGGAGTCCCAAAATTATAGTTGCAACATGTCTTTGATTTCATTGAAAAAGATTGTACATAAGCTACTCCACTACAATATCAACTATCCAACATCTAAAATGACTTGAGTTGGACTACATATATAAAATAGAGAAGATTCCACCTCATTGGGTTGAAACCTGATCCAAAATACATCATAAATGCACCTAATGATTCATTACCTAGAATTTATGGAAGTTAGAAATAGCCCCCCCAAATTTAGCTAATAACTAGGAGCCTTTGTCTCCTTGAGTAATTACATGATTCCTTAACAATCAGGGGTAAAGATAGACTCCCTTATCCAAAAAAAAACTCATGGGACAACTGTAACCTCGATATTTGGACCATTTTTCATTGACACCTATCCAGAAATCATCCAAGACATAAATGTCGCGCAACACACAGAAGCGTTGCACTTTTTAGCAAAAGTGTCACACCACTTGGAGGGCATTTTCAGCTAACTTTTACACATCCTCTTGCTGATCTAAAACTTGGTCTAGGTATCCATGGATGTCCTCTATCTAACCAAACCTTGAAATTGATAAAAACCCACCTTAAAGGCCTTCAAAACTCCATTTTTCCAAGCTTACTCCAAAAATTCCGCGCACAGGGAAAAACAGTGACAGAAGCATGAAAAATAGGGTGTTTTTTTGGATTTATCTCCAAAACTGGGAGGTGTCATGAAAAAATAAGACTATATCTAGAATGTAGATTTCAAGATAAATCAAACCATGTAGAGCAAATCTCATTTGGAGCCTCTAAGGAAAAGCGTCACGCAACTGCATGATGCTTCTACAAAGGTGACGAAATTTGCCAAAAATCTCAAAAGATACCAAAAATTCCCAAAACTTGTTTAATTTTGGTCCATGGCATCCTTGAATGATAAAACAGACAACTAGGGATTCCTTGACTAGCAAATCCAAGTTATATTTATCCTTTATCTTAATTGGAGTTTCTTTGAAGGTTTTTCTTCAAATTCTTAACCCTGACTGTGGTGATTTGGTTCACGGTGAAATAGTGTCTCGCCATGTGCCTCTGGAGGTTATTGTTCCTTGCTGCCTTATTCAAAAGCTTCTCAAGATACTCATTCACCCTATCAATCCAGAGCACTTTGTCTTGCTCAATCTCAGCAACGATCAACTCATCAAAGCTTAATTGGCGTAATGGAGGAGATGCACCTTTTTCTTGTTATTTTTGCCAGGTTAACCCTCTTGTTCTTGGCCTCCTTGGATTTATTTTACCCTCCATGTCTTCCAAATGATCAACATATACCATTGTTTTTCCTTTACCTTTGTCTGCCTTTGGTTTGATTTAGAGAAGCTGTTTCACCTTCAATTGCATGTTTTCTTGCTGTAGAAAGGTTATCATAAAATTTTCCCTTGAGAGATTGTCCTTAAGCTCTGATATCTCTAAATAATTTTCCTTGATTATCTCCTCAACTGATTTATCTTCCACCTGATCTTCCATGTCAAGCTCCGTAGGCGCTTGCTCTTCATGTTGCTGCAAAGGTGACTCATTCTCATGCATAGGTGGTTTCTCCATGGTTTCTCTTTGCTCAATTGCAGTTTCAGGTGAAAGAACACCTTTGGTGATCATAGGATAAAAAACCATCCTTTTACGCTTCTTATAGGTTTGAATGATTTTAGCCCTTGGAGTATTTGGAACCTCTGCTTGTCTGCTTGAAGAGCCAACCTTGTGTGGCTTTGTTGATGCTGATGGTATACTCCGAATGATAGGTGGACTAGTAGTGGGCATAGAAGAAACTGTCTTCATGAATGTTTCCCAGGACATATTGATTTCTAAGAGCTGATGCAAAACTATAACCTTGACCAAACCATGGTGGAACAAATTAGTGTGATGATATTTTTCTTTACTCTATACTTTGTCAGTCATTTTGACCAGACTCCTGAATAGATAATGAGACAAATTGAATGGCTTGGTGGCAATGAAATGCATCAATAGCCTTATGTGATACTACTACAATATTTAGAACCTTCCTTCACATGTAAAATAATTCATGATTAGCTTCATCAATGGGGCATACCTTTCAAGTAAATGCCTGAAAGGAAATATGTGTTCAAGAGCATCTTTGCAATGTGGTTTTAAGAACATTTTATAGTTCTCAATGTCCAATTCCATCCCTTTGAACCAAATTTCCCCATGGTTTGGGATACCTGTTGCTGAGGAGATAACATATGCTGATAAAGTGAACTCAATCCTTGATATGTTAGACTTATCTGTCCTAAAGCTAGTGGAAAAAAGGCTTGTCAATTGAGCATGAAATTCTACCTCTTGAACTCTTTCACAAAATCTTAAACAACCATTGTCTTCAAAAGATTTCTTGACATAAGGAGAAGCATTGATCTCCTGAAAATTGGATGGCTGAAACCTGGAATGATGACCTCCCTTATGGGCCTTTTTCTCACCCTCCATGATGTTTGTCAACAAGGAAAACCCTAGCTTGATGTGGTGGAAAGGGAAGGTGAAAAATTAGGAAAATAGGGGATAATGGTACAATGATTTTAGGGACATAAATGAGATGGAAAGGAGTAAGGGAAAAATCCATAAAAATTTGGGGAGATAGGGTGGTGAGTTAGCTACACAATTCAAATGAAAATTTTGGAAATGGGTATGGGAAAGGTGCCAAAAAGGTTAAAACACAGAGTTTTCCTAGTTTCTCTCCAAAAGCGTAGTGAATACTAGGGTTTGAGTGAAAATGGTAGAAAGGAGGGATATGAATGATATGTAGTGATTTGGTAAGGTATGTGAGTGATGTGTAAAGTTTTTTAGATGATGAAATTAAGGGTTTTCCAACTGAAAAAAGATAAACATCACAACTATCCAAAAACGTAGTGAACAAAACCTAGAGGAGGTGATCCACACTTTGCTAAAGAAATTGACTTGAATGAGATGTGAGGAACATTCACTTACTGGTTTGGAGGTCTCTGAACCTTGAGAAATTATGAATTTACCCTTTGATATTTTTTTGGAGCTTGAAAATCGAAAGCGTAGCACACTACGAGAAGCATAGCGCAACTACCAGAAGCATAGCGTAGTTGCGAGGAGCATAGCACAAAGAAATTTGGAACAATTTTTGCTGGTTGTATTCGATCTTTAGATAGTTGTGGAGTGTTTTGAGGATGAGAGAGGAGATATTTTGAAAAGAAAATGATGAAATGAACTTAAAGAGCTTCATTTCCCTTTATAACTCACAAAATTTCCTTTTTGTCTTTAGTGAAATCAAAAGCACTTTGGGAATTTTTTTTTTGAAAAACTTTGATCATCTAGCATACTTCTTGAGAAAAGAAAATTTTCCTTTGCTTTATTTTTCTATCTTTGCTAACTCCCAATGAAGGTGATTTTTATGGTGAAAATGACTCTTATTTTCCTTCTTTCATGACATGTTTGGACATTATGATGGCGAAACAAAAGAAACCTAGACCATGACTTAGATGGAGGCATCTTGAATGATATATGACCATAGATTGATGATGAATGTCATGACTTTGAAATTTATTATGACTATGAATATGTCTAAGGGAGTAGCATTCAGACCTAGGCAACATTCAATGAACAAAATTTTATTTGAGATTTTTTTTTTTAAACATAAAATTTTGACCAAAGACCACTACCAAGTAAACTTGAAAGAGTGTATTTGACCACCTGAACATTTAGACACTAACACAACATATGGCTCCATATGGGGAAACATTTGTTCAATGAAGTGATGTGCAAATATAGAATCGTGTATCCAAGAAAACATAAGTCCATCAAATAGATATCTACTCAAAATCAAAATTATCATGCATATATAGAATATATGTTGAAAAAAAAAATCTACTCTAACGAACTGAAATTTAAATAAATGTAACATAAGTGCATAAAAAAAAACTAAATAATGACATAAATGAAATCGATTAGGGATAGAGATACTATACAAAGATACACCATGGCATCAAATGTCTTCAGCATAGTGTATACTGAGCATCTACTGACTTTCTGGAAAGTCTGTGGGTTGCTTCTTAGATGTTCAATGTTGAATTATGAAAATTCTAGGACTTTGACTTATCCGAATATTAAGATGCTCTTGACCATTAGATGCATCAAACCTTGTTCTTCTTCTTTTTCATATTTTATTTTTGTTTCCGATAGTCTGTGATGCTAATAATGGGACCAATTTATATTTTTTGTCTTGATCATGAGAATGCTTGGATGAAGGATCTGAAGAATATGAAGTATGCCCAATATTATTCTGAATATAATATTTCAAAGGTGACACATAAGTTTGATATTCCTTAATTTAATTTTCAACCATGGTACTTGTAGTTAACCTATCTTTAATGGGGCAAGTGATCTCCTCACAATGAGAGGAGAATTTCTCTCGAAGAATGGGAGGATTATCATCTGTTGAAAGTCCCTTATTTCCTTCATCTTTTGATCTATGCTAAAATTTATGCTCCTGTGACCTTTCCATATTTTTTAGTGTTATAGGTCTATTTGGGCACCATTCCTAATGGCATAGTTAAACTGGACATCATCCCTAGAACCAATGAATAGGGTCTATCATCCCCTATCATTTCAGTTGCTACATGCCCTAAGACAAAGAACAAGAAAAAATCATCCATGACTTCCATTGAAAGGTTTCCAAGATTTGAAGTACATGTTATATCACCTATGAGCTCACCAATGTAGCCTCTCAAGGGACTAACTGCTTTTCATATGTAGTTACCCCCATTTAAGGGTGCTCTGCAAAGAACTTCTCGACATTCAAGAGTGCGTTGGTCAATTGGGAGAGAAATTATCATCGTTCTAGAATCTCCACATGGCTAGTGCCTTCTAGAAGAGTCCATATGTGTCAAAATTTGAATCCATGTGTCCATCTAACACCTCTGAGCTTGGGAACATGTCTTGCCTATTATTAGAAAGTCATTGATTGTGAAACTACCTTTAGCTGATCTATAAATTGAGCATAGATCCTAGTGTTTGAGAAGGAAGAAATTTGGTAGAGAAATGTTGTTGAATTCTCAATTGAGTGTTTGATTTGAGTGATATGCTACTGGAGAGATTTTCATTGTGATGAGGTTGGGATGATGCTGGAGTTGGTGACATAAAATCAATCACTAGTTGTAATCGCCCCCTTTTATCCATTAATAAAGATTACTGCTCATTTTCCTACATATGTAACTGTATAAGCTTCTATCTTTCATACTATGGATCCTTGGCTGATGTATATGTTTCATGTTTCATTAATTTAACTGAATAAGATAAATAGCCATCTGTATATTGCAATCTCTTTGCTGTTTAGTGTTTATACTTGCAGGAACTAGTATGGAAATCAAAGTTGGATTGGAAGCTACAACAAGAGCAACAGAAGGAGAATAGGAAGTGCTTGGACTCCAAGTAAGTTTCTCCATCTTTCTGTGTGTCTATTTACTCTTAGGAAAACTGTCTTCAAAGTCTTTGATTTGTTGTTCTAAATGCATAGCACCACATTTAGAGAATGTGTTTTATCTGTAATCCATAATTCCACATAACAAATTGGCGACTTTGCTGAGGAGTTTACCTTCATCCTTAGTGTTTTTTCTTCTGCTTATCCACCCAATAGCATCTACTCTCAATTATTAGGCTTTTGAAAAAAATAATTTCATTATAAGTGTGTTTAGTAGCTTGAATTTTTTTTCTCTGCTACGCCCAACGCATTGTTGGTCAAGGCACAATGCTTTGCATAGCATTGTCTCCCACTCAGGGGTGCTTTTCAATGCACTGTCTCCCCTTAGAGACTGCATTTCCCCCTAAGCCAAACAAATTCCCTTTGAATTTGTCATTGCCATTGCTTTCAACCTTTTGTTTGCTGTGTTTTCAACTGTATAATACCTCATAGAGACTAGTGAATTTTCCTAAATCTTTCTCCTTTGAAAAGTAAGTTTGTTCAACGTTTCTTTAAGTGTTTTTCTTTATCATTTAAAAATCAAATTCAAAGTATTTTATTTCTGCATTAGATCCATTTTTTTTGTAAAGGAAATTGTCATTAATTTATTCGTTTCCTGTAGGAAAAATTGTAGTTCCATTCTTCATTTTTCCTAAAAGAGAAATTGTTTTCTGTGTTTTCAACTGTCTAATGCCTCATAGAGACCAGTGAATTTTCCTAAATCTTCCTCTGAAAAGTAAGTTTTTTCAATGTTTCTTTAAGTGTTTTTCTTTATCATTTAAAAATCAAATTCAAAGTATTTTATTTCTGCATTAGATCCATTTTTTTTTGTAAAGGAAATTGCCATTAAATTATTCGTTTCCTGTAGGAAAAATTGTAGTTCCATTCTTCATTTTTCCTAAAAGAGAAATTGCTGTTAAATTCATTATTTCTCGAAGAAGAAAGAATTTGTTTTTTGTTTATTTGATGCCTATAGTTTCCTTTTTTCATTCATATTAAGGGGGTTGAAAAGAAAAACTTGCATTTGCCTGTAGTGAATTGTGTGTTTTGCATAGGAACAAGTTAAGAAAGTTGCATAGTAGTTTGTGCTCTTTGTTGTTTTCTCTCAAAACTGATTGCTCTTTCCCTTTAGTAGCTAAAATTTTCATTGAAAAAGCTAAATTTGAAAAGTTTTCTTATCATTTCAATTTGCAATTTAGGAATTTCCATCACATCATCACAGTGAAACTTGAAATGCAAATTGATAAACAAGATCAACTTAAAATTTACATCAATTTACCTAAAAAGGAATTGGAACTATAACGATAAAATTTAGAAGGTCTAGGCTGGAGACATGTTCCGACGTCATAAAACATAGAAGCTATCATTAATTTTCTACAATACATTCCCAGTGTGATATCTCACTCCATGTACATAAGTATATCATAGCTCATCCACGTACCTTCGGGTATATCAGGCAGTGTTATAGTACGAAAAGAAGAAAGGGGTGCTTTCACTGTGCGGTTTCGCATCAGATAACACTAATACGGACTTGGGCCTCCACGTACCTTCAGGTATATTTGGGAGGACAAATTTAGGTTGTTATCCATCCATAGTGAACCGAGTCAACCGCCTTGTAAATTGTGATACACCAAACACACCATTCGGCGAGATTTCCCGCCCATACTTCTTGGTTCGCCAGGAGGTATTCTGCAGTTCATAGTTTCTTGGTAAACCTTTTGCCTAACATTACCCTTTTATTTTGTTAATTTTTTTTTGGTAATAAAATAAATCTGTCATCATGGAAGAACAAAATCCCTTTCCCCATCGTTCACATAGAATTTCATTGAAACTACCTTTACCACCATAAGTCACTTCTGGTCGTCGAAGGCGACATTGCTCTATCGAAACCAGTACCATCAGTAATGGTAGTTCACATATACCAGAGTTGGCACAAGTTGTTTCTACAAATCCTGGTTTGTCTACTGTTGTCAAGACAGAGTCCTCACAGCTACCCATGGTCACGATCCATCCAATCAATGAGACCATACCTTCAAAACCCGATGTTGTTCAACTAGAAGTTGATCTAGATCCTATCTCTTTTTTGCCAGAAAATTTGCATCCCGAAGTCAAATGACCAGAATTTGTTCCTATATTGGTCACCCCACAATATATTTTAGCCATTGAGTCTCCCATATCACGCAGTCAACCTCCTAAAATATACTTTGCGGCTGATGACGAAATCCTTCCACCTAGTTTGATTTCGATTGAAGAAATCCCACAAGACAAAACACCTTTAACTCCAACCCATTTTGGGGAGGATCTTTACCTGTACGAGTCTTTTCCTCAATCACCTGTTCTGATTTTGTTGATCCTATTCCTATTCAAGTTCCCGTCGATTCAAAAGGGTATATATTTGGTCAAGGAACCATGCCTGAACCAACATCTTCGGTTGGACCATCTATTCTGATTGCGTTAGCACCTGCTCTTGCTACCCCGTTGATTCCATTGTCCTGAAGATGGATCCCCATTGGGATTCGAAATGTTGACAAATATTTCGTGATACTGTGGATAATCCGGCAAGTTCTTTAGTTCACAACTTCATCGGAGTCATATTTACATGGCGGCCCTATGGTCCCATCAGGTTATAAATATTTATCTTGAATTTTCTCTGGTGCATATTCAAACCCATGGACTTCACCAATGTCATCATCTGGTATTCTAACTGGTAAACCTATAGTGAGTACTGAACGACTTGATCCTTTATATCCATCATCAGGGCAATATCAAGATGGTCCATCTGGGTCTATTCCATCCAGTACCATATCAACTGGACTCCCTGCATTTGGAGAAAAATATTTTCCATCTTATTATACTCCTCATGTTGGGGGGAAACCTTTGGTCACCCAATTTGACAGTACTCCATCATTTTTTGGTAAACCTAATGTCGAAATGAATGTTTGTCAATGGCATCCCACTTTGCCTATCCAACCACAAATAGTTGTACACTCGTATCAAGTGATTTAACCTATTGCACCCACATCAATTCCACTTGTTAATACATATTTACCCACGTTACAAACTCAAAATGTTGTACAATAACCATTTCACGTAGGTCCTTCAACTCAATACCCTCAAGTATTGGGCCTTCAGACTCCAACTCCTTTGGCTAATTTACAACAAAAAATTGTACCCAGAATCATTTATTCACAAGCTGGATTACCATATTATGGGATGTCATAGCCACAACTAGGTTATAAATATCCTCAATTGAATCCAAGTTATTCTAATTTGGGTTATAACATTGGTGGACAGACCCCTTGGCACCCATAGGTGCAAATTTCTCAAACTTTAATTTCAACAGGTATCATACCGAGGTTTTGGTCAATAGAATCCTCAAGCGTTTTCTTATCAAAACAAACCCTATTTGGGTTACCTACAACAGATTCCTTATGCTGGTGCTCAAAGGCCTATTGCCCAAGTAATTCCATCATACCCTGGCTATGCTCAACCTGACCTCAATTGACAGTTGCCCTTTGTTGCAACTTTAGAGTTACCAGATTTAAATCGGCTCACCAATGATCGAATCAACTATGATCCTTGGTGGCCGGTGATACCCCATAAATTACCCTCGGATATTCCTAAGTTCAATGGAAACACTGGGGAAGACCGATCGACTCATGTTATGACTTATCATTTGTGGTGTTCATCAAACTCCCTGAATGATGACTCTGTTCAGCTACATATTTTCCAGCATATGCTCACTGGTCCGACTGAAAAATTGTATATTGAGTTACCTAGAGATTCTTTGATAATTTCACTTCCCTAGATACCGTCTTTTTGACTCAATTCCAGTTACCCATACGATATGAAACTGGAACAAAACTCTTGACTAATTTTAAACAGACTAATGCTACTCACATTTCTGATCATATTCATGGGTGGAATCGTCGTCGAATGGTTAAGACATTTTTTCTTGATCAAATCCTTGCTGAGTGGTTCATTAAGTCCCTGTTACCATCTATAACTGAGTATGTGGCTAAGGGTGGTGTCATCACTGAAGAGTAGGTTATTTCTCATGCCAAATATTTAGACTTGATTTATACTCAGTCTGGCATGCTCTACGAGAAAATTCCAACGCGCTGAGATTTAATTTTATTGTTCCTCCTCCATCAAAGGACTCTCATGCCGGAGATAGTATGATCGATACTACAAGCACATATCATAATGCTACATCTGATCCTGCGCCTTCTTCCGAAATCAATGTCGTGTCATTTGAAAAAGGAAAAAATTACAAGCAAATCGGAAGTAAGAAAAAAGGGAAATCAAAGAAAAAGAAAACTTCTAACCCGCAGGAAAGATCATCTGATCAATCGTTTGGAAATAGGAAACCTTGTTATCCATGCATATATTTTTAATTATGAACACTTTTTTTGGGATTTTCCTCACTGCGCTGAAGTCTAAAAAATGGTTAAGACTTCACACGCATCAGTTGTGTTGACAAATCTATTTCTGAATCCAGACACAAATTTGGTTGCTATGGATCCAGCTTCTAGTTCCCAAGTTCTTATGCTATCTATCACAAAGCAATCAACATATATTTTGGTGTCAATGCGTAATAAATATTATGGTAGTCAGGCCACTGATCAACCTACTACCTCGACCACGAATCCGTCTACGGAATCGGTACTGCCACCTGCTATTCCTGAATTGACAATCAAGCCACCAAGGGAAGTCGTTCATAAATTGGCATATAGTCCTTGAGAAAAATATGCTAAAAATTATAATATAGTTGAAGATTTAGCTTAATCCCCTTCAACTATGTCAGCTCTTGAGGTATTACAAAATTTCCCCTCCCAGAAACAGGCTTTATTGTCGGCTATTGGTGGAATTGATCTGATTGATTCTAATATTGTAGTATTTAATCATATGGGCTATGTGCCGCAATTACCAGAAGAATTGGAATTCTCCATTCAAGTAAATGTTCTCAATCACCTTGCTCATCGTACTATTATTTATGAGGGAGCATCTACGTGCATTATGTCTCTAAACTATTGTAAGTCACTTGCCTCGCCACACCTATCTCAATCATCAATGACGTTGAAGGCTTTCGACGAACGTACATATAATCCTTGCGGTATTATAAATAACATGCATGTATAACTAGGGGTAAAAATAGTGAATGTTGATGTTGAGGTCGTTGACGAACCCCTTGACTATAATATTCTACTTGGAAGGCCATGGGTATATGCAATGACTACAATCATTTCTACATATTTTAGAATGATTTCATTTTCATATAAAGGTGTTATCACAGTCATCAATCAAGTATCCTTCTTTGCCTCCACTTCACAGGTAACTGGAAGTGTTCCATTTTTTCATGCACCCCAACTCGCACTTTAGAACATTGGTGTAGGACTCTTAAAGGATTCCACTTTCATGGGAACCTTTGCATTACTGCTGCCTGCGACGTCGATAAAAATTGCAAGTATAGAGACCTGCTACATGATCTATTCCACTCCATCTGGCTTAAGGAAGAGTATGGGTGATTATAAAACTTTTATGTTGGATGACTTTCTACCACCCAACGCTATTGAGATGGCATAGCAATCAATATATCTAGCTTGGGCGGCGAATCAGAAATCATCGTCGTTGGTTGTTTGGGTTAATTGTTCCTTAGATTTTGGTACTCTATCTGATCTTTTTTCCTCAACTTTCTTGACAGATGAGAATATTTTGGAAACCATTATGTCGGAAGGAGAACCATGGGAATATTATCATCATCATTCCCATCTTCCTGATTATGAAGAAAATAATCTTAGTGAACTATATCAAACATCAATCAAAAATTTCTTTTTGAATTCTCTTCCTATTAATGCAATTAATTCCGAGCGAAATTTGTCAAATATTGAAGAAACCATTTCTATAGATATTTCGACCAAACCTGGCGTTGTATAAAATATTCATGTCGTTATATCTTGTTCTCCATCAGAACTAGAAACATATCGCTCTCTCTTTCATGAATTTCGTGATGTATTTTCTTGGTCCTACGAGGAAATTCTAGGCATAGATACTAGTATCATTGAACACACTATTAATATGTACCCTGATTTCAAACTGGTAGGTCAACGCCTTTGTCCTATTCATCCGAGGAAGGCCACTGCCATTAAAGCAGAAGTTGAAAAATTTTTGCGTGCTAGTTTCATTTACCCTGTTCTGCTAACCGAGTGGGTTTCCAACATTGTTCTTGTCATGAAAAAATAAGGAACCATCAGAGTGTGAATCGATTATTAGGATGTCAATCTTGCTTGTCCAAAAGACAACTATCCTACTCCCTTTATGGACCAGATTATTGACGATTGTGCTAGATGCGAAATATTTTCATTCATGGATGGATTTTCCGGCTACAATCAAATCAATATCCACCTAGAGGATCAATATAAGACAAAATTCATCTGTCTCTAGGGCACATTCGGTTATTATAAACTACCATTTGGTTTAAAGAACGTCAGGGCCACTTTTCAGATAGTAATGGATTATGATTTCAATGACATCAAGAACATTGTTCAACCCTATCTAGCCGATTTACCCACGCATTCACGAAATCAGACTAATCACCCGATGCATTTGAGAGCCATCTTTTTACGCTTCCAACACTACAAAATATGCCTCAATCCACATAAATGTGTGTTTTGTGTTGGTTCTGGTCGTTTTCTTGGATTTGTCATCTTAAAACAAGGAATTCGAATCAACCCATTGAAGGTTCATGCCATTCTTGATTTTCCCACACCATCAAATTTACTTCAGAACATAAAATTCAAGGAAAGGCTAACTTCCTAAGGAGGTTCATACCTAACTACGCCGAAATGGCTAAAGGATTTACTTGGCTCTTGAAAAAGGGGGTTCCCTTCCATTGGGACCAAGTTGCGCAAGCTTCTTTTGATGCTGTCAAGGATACTCTTGTTTGTGTGTCATTAATGTTCCCCCCAACCATCAGAGTGATTATTTCTTATATATCGCTGTGGTTGATATGACCATCGATACGGTATTGGTCTAAGTAGAAAATGGGATAGAACATCTGATCTATTATTTGAGTCGTAATCTCAATCATACGTAAGTGAAGTATTCATATGTAGAAAATCTTGCCTTGGTAGCTGTTCAAGCTGTCCAAAGATTTTTCCACTATATCCTATTTCGGAACACCATTTTCATTTTGAATTGAAACCCCATGACTTATATCTTATCACTTCAATTGCTGGTGGGGGAATATTCAAAATGAATTTTCATCTTGTAGGAATTTGATTTGGAATTCATCAAATCCAAGTAAAAGAAGTATTTAGTTTTGGCTGAGCTTCTCTGTAACCTTCCCTCTAATAGTACTGCTACTACATCGGAACCATATATTTCTGAAGAGTATTTATTTCTGATCGGATCATATGATCCTTGGTATCGGGATTTTATCATTTATCTCCAAACCTATACTTTTCAGCTTGATACCTCTCGCTCTGACCAACAACATATTCGATACTAATCTAAAGATTATTTGATCGTCGGCGATACAATTTATCATCGTGGTGTCGATACAATTTTAATAAGGCGCCTCACTCATGAGGAGGCCGAAATGTTTTTAAATTATTGTCATGCTGGGGCTTGTGGTGGACACTTGTCTTGAAATGCTACCGTGCAAAAGGCACTCCGTGCTGGTTACTTTTGGCCTAGAATATTTCGCGACTGCATCCTTGCAGTTAGAAGTTGTCATGCGTTCCAGATATTTGATTGTAAAATCCGCAAACCGCCAGTGCCAATGCATCTTGTTGTCTCTATGGGACCATTTTAAAAATAGGGTATTGACTTCATGAACTATAACCCTCATTCATCTGGGGGGAATGGTTATATTATTGTCGCGGTAGACTACTTTACCAAGTGGGCCAAAGCGATGCCTACATTCAACAACACATGACACACTACTGCATTGTTTTTATTTAATCATGTCATTGCACGTTTTGGGGTCCCACAGGCTATAGTCAAATATCATGGGAAGCGTTTCCACAACCACATGATGATTGAATTAACTGCCAAGTTAGGATTGTCACATGATAATTCTACTCATTATCCACAGTCAAATGGACAAGGTGAGGCTATCAACAAGATTGTTAAACTTATGCTTCAACGAATGATAGGAGTTCATAAAATAAATTGGGATTGATCTTATACTTAGCCTTGTGGGTGTACTGAACCTCGGTGAGAAACACAACCAGATTTACTCCCTTTCAGTTGGTGTATGGTATGGAAGCTATCTTGCCAATCCAATGCGAAATACCATCATTAAAACTCACAATCGACTTGTTACATGACACCTCAGATGAAGAAGCACGTCTTTTTAACCTCATCGATCTTGATGAAATGCTTCATGAATCCCAATTGACCAACGAAGCGCATAAGAGACGTATAAAGGCACAATACGAAAAAAATGTCCAGCCTTGCATTTTCTCAGAGGGCGACTTGGTCCTTCTTTATGATCAAGAAGCTGATGTAATAGGTACAAGGAAATTTGAGCCATTATGGAATGGCCCTTATATTTCAAAATAGTTCTTGCTAAGGGTGCCTACGAGTTGGTGGATTACGATGGAATTCCATTGGCACAGCCCCGAAATGGGTCGTATCTGAAACGTTACTATGATTAATGATGAGCATAGTATTTTTTTGTATTATATTGTATATATATGTTCTTGATTTGCATTCACTATCTTATAAGGGTTTTCCTGATGTTAGTAATCCATTTAAATTTCATCGTAGATGTCTAAATTTTTGAACCATTTTTTGGATATGCTGATGGTGCTAGTCGTAGTACACAGAATATATCCTCTGCAGCGTGGGCCATTTTTGCTCCGAACGCCGAGTTAGTGAGTTTTCAAGGTATTTGTATCAGTAGATCGACAAACAATATCGCTGAGTATAGCGTGTTGATCGAACTTCTCTTTGATGCCATTTCATTTGGTATTAACCGCATCATCATAAGGTTAGACTCACAACTTGTGGTATTACAACTTACTAGTGTTTATACTGCTAGAAATCCAACATTGCATCATTTGTTCCTAAGAGTTTGAATTTTGGAAAGACACTTTGATTTTATTCAATATCAACACATTTCCAGGAACTTGAACACATCGACTAATTCTTTAGCTAATCAGGTTTTAGAGATACATTTGCAACACATGTAAATATACATTCACATAAATGAATAGGATTGCGCAATAAAAATAGGAAAACACTGAAATCAAATAGATAGATAGTTATAGGTTTTTACAAAGTTTTGTGCCCAAGACACATTAGTCATCTGACCTCAAAATGTATGCAGCATGTAAAAAGTAAACTAGTGATGCTCATGGTAACATGCTATAGATCTAGCTATCCTATGCAATAACCACATCTAGCGGTTAGGAATGCCTATAGTGTGGCGTTGTAGTCGCATGGGTAACTCTTTGATCTGGAAATCCAGAATCCTGAAGGTCAACCCCTCTATGTGCTTCTGAAGCTCAGACAGAGTCTCAGTCATGTCTAAATCCTAAAGGAATACTCTCCCGAAAACTGTTTCTGCTGGCTCATCTGGTCCATTCTCTAGTTCCTCCACTGGTTGAACTCGACAAACATCTGCATTACATTAAAAATTTAGTTTAGTCTTGGGAAAACATAAAAATAAAAAAAAATTGTATAAAGCTTAGAAAAATAAAAACCATGGTCAAAACATTCTTACCTATTGCACCCCACTAAGCGCCTTCTGGTAAAGATAATTCTGGATCTCCTCAGAAATCGACGTCTACATATTCATACTCATTGATGGCGATAACCTGTCGCTGGAACCAGGAGAATAATGCAGCCAAGAACACAATGGACGATTGGCCTGCATGCCTAGCCATTAGTTCTACCCATATCTGCATCCTCAGATCTCTAGGATTAGACACACCCAGTGTCACATGCTGAGGCTGCATCAGTGGAATCTTCTCTAAGGCAAATCACGAATTTCACGAATGTTTATTTTCCCATCCTTGCTTGGCTCTGCCCTTGGATAAAAATATTTCAAAACATAATCTCTCATTGTCTCTCCTCCAAGAGCAGACCCTGAGAGAGAAATAGGAAAGCGTCTCCTTGAAAATCCTGTAAGAAAATATACATCCTCCACTGTAATAGGAACCACTTTGATCCTAATGTGAAATGCCTCAATAGTTGGATCCCATGCTCGAACTAGGAACTCCAAGAGTTATATTTGTTGCCTCATCCCTGACAAGCGAAAGTACTTTAATAACCCACAATCTCTTAGGGCTCTTATTGTACTCGGATCATTTAGGGCAATCATATTTTGTTCTTCATGCTCTCTTTCTCTCCAAGTAATCATCATTCTAGTCCAAAAATCTTGAAACATAACCATAAGACTGATTAGACTCCTTTTAATGCAAAAAATTAGGCAAATTTTGGGTACAATGCAAGAATAAAAAATATGAATTGTGCCCAACGCAGTCTTGAACAAGGGACAATGCATTTCATATGCACCTAGGCTTTAATTTAGGTGCTCCACAATGCAGTTTTTGATGCTCAAGGGTGCGTTGTCCTCTTTGGTAAAATAATTTACCCTAAAGGGCCCAAATCCCTAAAAATTTGCAATGAAAGGAAATGAATTGAATACTGAAAGAAAGAGAGGGTTTATGGCACCAACCTGGATCAAACAACGATGAAAACCGTCCACGGAATCGATCGTAATCAACGGCTGAAGTTCTGGGGAAAAAACATGTTTAGAGCTCAAAAATGAAAATGGTAACTTTCAAATGGTAAAAATGAATAATAAAACTCTCTTTATTAGTCATTTTATTATTTTCAAATCATATTTATTGCTGTGACTATGGTTTTATTCTATTTTTATCATGAAATATGTATTTTTAGTCCTTTTAAAACTCTCTTTATTAGTCTTCTTTTAGCTCTTTTCAGACTCTGATAATGTGAAAATATTTCCAAGCACTTGTCTTTTAGAGCTCGTAAAAGTAAATGAATTGATATCTACTCAGTATAAGTTTAACCATTTTATAGACTGAGATAGATTATTTATGAAAAAGGAATGCCTTAGTCGAACATGGCTAGGAGTTTCGCTCAGATACTATTTTACACTTTTTCGGATCTGAGTGACAACTTTACGAAAAATTACTTATGGAGTTTTCTTTCATCCTCTTTTCAAACTCTCTAAATATGAAAAAGAACCGGTTTGTCACTGTCGTTAGGCTCGTTAAAACATAAAATAGCGTCAGGCTTGTCGATCATGGCTAGAATCAAGTTTCATTCATCACTAGACTTGTTAAATTATTAAATAGTGATACATTATTCAACCGAATGGTTGAATTATATATTAAGCATATGTTATCCTCCTAAAGCTTGTTAAAAAATAAAGAGGTACTAGTTGAAAAATGACTGGGGAAAATTGGGAAAGTGAACAAAAATTTTATGGTAGCAGGTCGCTCTTGAACATAACACTTCACTCCATCATCGTGACTGTTTGGGTTGGGTAATATTCTTGATGGTTCATTCACACCTATGGTTCAAAATACCTTCACTTTGGTTTTGGGTCAATGTTACCAACTCATCTCAGTGTCACTGATATGTTGAAGAGAAGTCATCCAATGAATACTCATCCTTCTGCAATACTCATAAACCTTCATTCTCATGACAGTCATCCCTGAACATTCCTGTATCAAGTCACACTTTGTCTCCGAAATCAGTAACTCCCGTTTTGCAATAAAGTGGCTTCCCGTCGAAGTCAAATCACCATCCAGTAAGTCTACGTAGAAACATCATCTTCCAGTACCATGAGGCTTGTTACAGTATCGACAAGATCCTCGCTTCCAAACTTTTGACCGAAATATTTTGTTTGGCATTTGACATTAAATCATCCATTCACTCCTTACGAAATGTATTGCAGTACCTTGAGGGCCATTAACATCAATGGTGGTTCTCTTGTGTTTGTTAACAGCTCACATCATTGGTTGGTAATCAAACAATGTCTTACCATGTTCAACTACAAATCATATATTTGCATGGCTATACTTGTAACTGAATGATCGAGTGAACGATATAAGAAGAACCCGAATCTAGTTTCAGCCATCTGGGCTGTTATTTCAGGATTTTTGTACACATCATCTGTATGGTGACCTTACATACAGATCTCCATCCAAACATGGGCCTATATCTGTAGGCATGTCTATATTGGGTAACATTCCAATGTAGACGACTTTATGCACTATGTACATGTTATTAGATATTTTTTGTGTTGAGCATGGGAAAGCCTTCCCTCAGAAATTCGTGATCCAGAGGATATATCATGATGTAATGTATTGTAAGATTGATGCAGGTCACCACTCCGCTTCAACTCCAACCCATCATAGTGTAAAGCATCTCATTCAAAAAATATTGTTATTATTATTCTAACTTCATGCTTTAGGGGGAAATTATTATAGGTAAATTTGGGAACCATTCCCAATGACCTAGTTAAACTGGACATCATCCCCAGAACCAATGAATAGGGTCTATCATCCCCTATCATTTTAGTTGCTACATGCCCTAAGACAAAGAAAAATAACAAATCATCATTGACTTCCATTGCAATGTTTCCAATATTTGAAGTACATGTTATATCAACTATGAGCTCACCAACACAACCTCTCAAGGGACTAACTGCTTTGCATATGTAGTTACCTCTATTCAAGGGTACTCTGCAAAGCACTTCTCGACATTCAAGAGTGCATTGGTCAATTGGGAGTGAAATTCTCATTGTTCTGGAATCTCCACATGGCCACTGCCTTCTAGAAGAGTCCATATGTGTCAAACTTTGAATAAATTTTTCCATCTAACACCTCTGATCCTGGGAACATGTCTTGCATATTATTAGAAATTCATTGATTGTGAAACTACCTTCAGTTGATCTATAAATTGAGCACAGATCCTAGTGCTTGAGAAGGAATAAATTTGGTAGAGAAATGTTGTTGAATTCTCAATTGAACTTTTTATTTGAGTGATATGCTTCTGGAGATATGTTCATTGTGATGATGCTGGAGTTGGTGACATCAAATCAATCATTGGTTGTGACCTCCCCCTTCTATCCATTAATAAATATTGCTGCTCATTTTCCCACATATGTATCTATATAAGCTTCTATCTTTCATACTATGGATTCTTAGATGATGTATATGTTTCATGTTTCATTGATTTAACTAATTAAGATAAATATCCATCCGTATATTACAATCTCTTTGCTGTTTAGTGTTTATACTTGCAAGAACTAGTTTGGCGATCAAAATTGGATTGGAAGCTATAATAAGAGTGACAGAAGGAGAATAAGAAGCGCTTGAACTCGAAGTAAGTTTATCCATCTTTCTGTGTGTCTATTTACTCTAAGGAAAAGTGTCTACAAAGTCTTTGATCTATTGTTCTAAATTCATAGCACCACATTTAGGGAATGTGTTTGATCCGTAATCCATAATTCCGCATAACATGTAGCTTACTATGAAGAGTGATATGTTCAATTCTTATGGCATTCATTTCTTCATCATGCTTTGATTACATAATTTTCATTTTTTGTATGTGATCAACCTCCATGGTCTTAATCACGTTCTGTAACCTATCCTCTATGGCACTCATATGATTAGAGTGTTCAACCTTTATAGCATTGATTTCTTTGGCATGGATTTCCTTTGTAGTAATCAAATTGTCTTTCATGGTGGTCATTTTATTATAATGGTTAATTTCCATGATTTTTAGTTCCTCAGCATGTTTTTCTTCTACCATCAATAATCTTCTTTGACAATAAATTTCCATGTTATTTATCACTTCATTATGATTCTCTTGAATAGAGTTTATTTACTTCTCATGATTTTCCCTTATGGAGCTCAATTTTTCAACCTAATTTTCTTTAATAACCATCAACATGAAATTCACGAATCTCATTTCCCGAGAGTGATTATCTTGATTGAGCTTCATGGTTTTCATCAATTGAGCTTGACTGAATTTCATTTCTCTAAGAATTTAACCTAATTCCTTTATAATATGTTTATCATGAACACCCATTTGATCACTTGTTCCTTCCCTTCTGCTATATCAGATTCCTTTTTCAATGGCACAAGTGGATTCATCATGAAAATGGTCACAAGGTATGCAATATAACACAGTTTGGTGTGACACATTCTCTTGAAATATTTCTACGATGATTAGGTCTTTTGCAGGATCACTTTCATCCTTATTCATAGTCTTAGACGCACAAGGTGAACCCCATTTCTCTTCATATCTATTTTTAAAAGCATCAACGATGGCTTGTAAAGAGTCAAAAGAATTGTCAGGAAAACCACAAAACCAATTACTAGAATCGCTTTCCAAGGAAAGAACAAAGAGCCGCATCTTGACATCTTCATGATTATATTGTGTAGAACCACAAAATATTTCCATTCAATGAGAAAAACTTAAGAGATGATTTATAGTAGTGAGTGCATTATTACCCATGAAAGAAGCTAATTTATTAATGAATTTTTTTGGAATATCATGAGGAACGTTAGTAAAATGACAATGGGCAAACAAATCATTCATGATGACTTGATTTAAAGGGAAAATGGTCCAATGGATGCCAAAGAGAGACTCTTGTTCAAGAAAAAAAAGATATACACATAAAGCGAGCTTCTATCAGAAATTCTTGTAGAAAATAAAAGAAATGGAGTCGCCACTTGAACATGAATCTAACTTCAAAATCAAAAAGTTAGTCAAGAAACAAGAAGAGAGAAAAAAGTGGATGTCCGGGAGGGCTTCCTATTCGAGAAAATGAATGCTCACTAGAATATAATTTGTTCAACCAAGTTCTGAGAGCGAGGTTGAACAAGCTACTAGGATTTATCCTAGTGTAAGATTTTGTGAATAGATGAAATAATGAATTCGCCACCCAATTAGAAAACTAACCCAAACATCCAGGTGCTAGAAGTGCGGATAGAGAAGATGAAAATATTAGTGAGAGGAAAAAGGATAAGGTGATGAAAATATGAAGAGATACAACAACGACATAAATGTGTTGTGTTGAAGGGATAATGAATGATGAGATAATGATATGATGAGAGAAGATGAGAAATGAGAGAATGTTGTTGAAGCACCGAGAATGAGATAAAATCCTCACCAACAACGACATCAGAAAATGTGTCAGTTAATGAAATGATGAATAATGAGAATGATGATATGATGAAAAAGGATATCATGAAAAGCATGGATAAAAAATTTCTCCTTGGAAACGAAGCCAAAAAATTTTGTTGCTTAGATTGTACATGTGTGGTGCGAAAACGACGAATGGAAAGTTCTATCACTGTGACTCCCTCCCACTCCATTCTAGATGTCTCCCAAAAATATACAATGGGGGGTAGTCCCTATGGAATATAGAAATGCAAGACTTGTTGGTAACCAACATTGCCGGGACACACGGTTGAATGGCCTAGCCACTTGGTTGATTTTAGCAAGTTTTTAGAGATTATATTAGATTATTTAGGAGACCATTGTCTTAGGGATTCAACCACTCAATTTATATTAATTTAAAACCACGTGACCAGATGAAAAAATGATGCTTAGATTCTTTGCTACCCTAGATGAAATGAAAATCCTATGAACTCAGTGAAATGCAAGAATATTGGTTTATTTTAGTTATATTCCTAACTAAGTATATCACTTGATATTAATATATATTGAGCCTAGTCTCTAAAGTAAGTGGTAGAAAGAAGTCAAGGTAAAGCAAGCAAGGGTTTGGTTAAGGATACATCTCCTTGAAATATAACATACTCAGTGCCATCAACACTAATGATACTATGGCTCTGATGACTGCGAGGTCACCATTTTAAATATTAGAGATCCTAGACTTCTCAAGAAAATATGAAATGGTGTTCCTATCTCTCTATTAACCAAGATTATGCTTGGAGGTAAATTAATAAATGCAAGAATAATTCTAGGATGCAATGCAAGATGAGTTGAGTGCTTACTAAGGCGAGACTATTTAATGTTCCTTCAAGTACTCTAGTTATGATTGATCTTAAATTTTGACAATATTTACTTAAAAATGGTAAATGAGAGACAGTATCAACGACAAGAATAGGTGCCAATTTTACAAGTGCCAACAATGTATAAGAGATATCCACAACACAATTTCTCAATAATCACAAAATGTATACTCTTAAAGGAAAGATCACCAATATATCAAGGATCCACAAGTAATGGTAGTGATGGAAAGTAAGAGAATTGGAGCAATTATAAAAATGTTATCTAGAACAATTATTCAATAACAAATTCTCAATAATATTAGCAATGATATTTAGACAATTAGAATTTTAATAAGATAATTCCAATGATAATTATTTAAGAGATTAAGAACACTTTCAATACCAATGTGTAAGAGAGCAAGAGACACCAATATCTTAGATTATTATATTTATTGAGAAACCATTCAATGAAATTATTGGATTATGTGCTTAGATGAGTGAGCTTATAAGTGCAAATTTGAAACTTATGAAGGTTTATGAAACTCAGAAGAAAACAAGTGTGCTAGATGTTAGAAATATTGTACACGATAGCACATTGAATAATGTTAGAAAAAATTTTCCACAATGAGAAATTATAGAGAAAAAACAAGTGAAATTTTATTTATTTTACTTATGACATTCTAATGAAATTCAGTGAGCCACAAGTAAAATTTATGACAACAACAAGATAACAATGAGTTATTCTTATGCCAAATGTATCAAATAGTCCGAAATTTCTCAATTACTTGAGAGCACTTAAAATAAGGATGAAAACCATGAAAATATGCATATGTCATTGTTTATACAAGGGTTTGTTAAGCTTACGACAATCAACAATAAATAATTGAAACAAGATAATTATGAGTTACCCAATTTATGCAATAATTAGTTGATAGGTTTCAGTAAATTTTTAATGATTTTAGAGCTTCCAAATTAAATTTTTTACCATTGTTATGAAATTATTATCTTTTTGTAAGGAAACAATGAAATAATAGTGTTAGAAGAGGGAAAACCAATGGGATCAAGGCCTAGAAAGAGGCTAGGAATCTTGCCCAAAATTTATCCATAAGTTAGGCCACCTGCAAACATAAGAAATTAACACAAAATGTCTGAAAAACACACCAAGTTTTATATTAAAATCAAATGATAATAAAACAATGATTGAGAAGAGGAAAATGGAAAGGAAAGGATTAGGATGAGGGGGGAACCATGCCTATTAGGCCTATGGCTCAAGGGTACAAACCTTGTAGGTTTTCCATACGGTTAGGATGGAACTTAAGGCCTATCGTCAAATGAAAAGAAGGCCTGTGGCCTTACGAAATAAGGCCTCTAGGCCCGCGACAAAGGATGAAAGATAACATAGAGGGAGGGGAGGCCCCGCAGGGGGATGCGACCAAGGGATAAGGGATTTCGAGGGAATCTACAGAGGATGGGAGTATGTAGAAAATGAGGAAAGTAAGGGGGCTGAAGGCAGGGGAAGGAGAAGGGGTAGTGGAGGAGAAGAAAAAGGTAATTAAGGCTTGCGGCCAGGTCTAAAAGGCCTAAGGAAGCCCACGAATAGGAAAATAAAGGCAGACCGAGATCCTTATGGGCTTGCATTTTGGCCTATGGGGCCCACAACAATGGCATCAAGGCCAAAAATGGAAAGCGAATAGGGTTTGGAGAGTAACTGGGGCTACAACTAGGTTGGAGGGTGGACATTGGGCCTAGAGGCGCTAAAAATATTTTAAACCCTTGCCAAAATTTTTAAGCTTCAGATCTTAAATTTTATCCTGTTTCAATAAAAAATCCTTGATGCTAGCCCTGTGAAAAAAATAGAGACTATATTTTATCCTCAAGGGCCTAGATATGGCTCAAAACCCCAACACTTCTACTTGAGTAACTTGAATTTTGCTTGCAAAAAAAAGAAACAAAAATACCCAAAACACCAATATATAAAAAATTCAAAAATAAATACCAAACCCTAATAGCTCCAAAAAAAAGTTTTCGAAAAATGTATTTACAAAAATCATTCTACCCAAAAAAATTTACAAGTTATATAAAAATATACTAGTGTCGCGAACATCGCGATTTTATCTCGAAACCACAATTTTTTGGCCTAGCCAATGTTTGTCACTTTTTACTGATATTTTGATGGTATCTTGATTTTGTCGATGTTTGTTGATTTTTACCGATACTTTCCTGATTTTTACATTTTTTTGGTTTTCCGGACCCTTGCCGATTTTATCCTGATGTCGATGTTCACAACATTGAAATATACAATGCTTGTAAAAATAAAATATTTTTGAGAAATGATTTTTTAAATGATGAATAATGACAATAGATCAAATTTGTTTCGAAAGTTATGGTATTTCCCATAGACTTAGCGAAGTAAGAAAAACCAAATAAAATACCTGGATCCAAAAAAATGTCGAATCTTCTCCAAATTATATGAGCTTGGAGCCCACGGGTTGGTGTATCTACAAAATATATATATTTCTTCCATCAAACTTGTTAGACATATGGTGAATCAGATTGCCTAAGATAGACCCAAAATATACCTATAGAATATTCTTATCACCATCTAATGAATAAACAAGCTTATAATATTTGAAGCACAATATAGGAAAAAACATAACCAACACATACCAAAGATCATCCGAAAAAGAAAACCATGATTTGAACCCCAAATTATTTTATTGTGATAATTCAAATGTTCCCAGCGGATTAGTGGAACAAACCCAACGTTACAAAATTACATAGACAAGAGTCAGGAATTTCATCATGACTTGAGAAGAAAAATGGCTTATAACTTCTAGATAAATCTTCCAAGTGGAAAATAACAGCTAGTTGGATTGATCCCTATCAAATTAATCTCGACTATTGATAAATACTTAATCATATTTTAATCTTTGTCGTCGAAAATAATTATTTTGAATAATTTTCGAATTTCTCTTAAAACCCATTTTTTATTAATCCAAAAATGAATATTTTGGATTAATCATCTCAAAAAAATGGCTTTGACCTAACCACCAAGGTTCGAGGGCTCAATTTTTCTAAAAATATCCATTTTTACCTTGGTGGGAACCTACAAAAATTAACTTATTTTTGAACCACAATTGGTTTGGTCATTTTCCACTCGCAGAAATTGATTTCTCTAGAATCTATTTTTTGACTCTAAATTAATTAATTTTATGGCTTAAGATTTAATTTAATTTTTCATGAAAAATTAATTAATTGAAACTTGAGGGGATTAATTATTTTTTCATCTTCAAATACTTTAGCCATGGTGTCTGATTGCGAGGTACTATGCTCTCAAATATGTTTTACATTAGATAATTACAAATTCAACCCTGAAAGGGGGAATACCCATTTGTTATAGACCCTCAAAATAATTACCTAATTCTGCAACACAACATGATCTAGTATACCGAGTGATATGTAGTAAAATAATTTAGCCAAATAGCTTAAATTATTCCCAAATCACTTTTACAATATACTGGATTAAGAACACTAGGACTCACCTAAGGCAACCCCCCCTGTTTGGGGGTTTGCAGGGAGGCGGTATCCTCCTTGCACAGGCTTTGGAGCAACGCCCCATGAATTTTTTGTGCGGACCCAATAATAGTTGGGTGGACCCAAGGATGGGGGCAGACCCAAAGATGGTGGGCAGACCTACCCATGGTTTTGGGCATGATGGTTTTTTGCCCACGGTATTTTTTAGATATGGTCAAGGGAACTATAGTTGTGGTATAATCCAGGGTTAATGGATCGAGGTTTATGAATGCTTCGACATTTATACATATGTATTATAACATTGAAAGGAATATAATGAAAAATCCATCTAGTAGTCCCGGTTTTGGGATCCAGGGGAAAATCTATGTGTATATTTGTTTTATGTTCTCACCATTGTATATTTTTTGTTTTAAGAATTCATCTGCAAGTAATTTACGTATAGGGTTAAAATATACATTTGGTATCAGATTTATCTTCAAGGGGACGAGTTTTTTGCTAAGGGGTTTTTATTGGGCTTGTGGTAGACACTGTTTCGTGGGAGATCTACAAGATCGATTCTTGCAGTGAAAGAAGATGACAAATAGTGGAAAAATAGATATTGAGAAATTTAATGGTCAGATTTTTGAGTGTTGGAAGCTCAAGATGGAGGATCTGTTGGTGGGACGAGATCAATGGATTGTTGTAGATACACTAGTAAAAAATGACTAATTAGTTACTTAAAAAACGACTAAAATTAACATATAAATGACTCATTGATTTAATCATTGATTTGGTCATTAATTGTCACAATTAATGACCAAATATACAACAAAATATATTACTAAATGATCACCTAAGAAAACCAATTAATGACCAAATAAATATTACTAAAATGTTGGTCGTGTTATAAGATACTGTAAATTAGCTACTAACAGTCATATATATGCAAATTTTAGTCATTGTTTGAAACTAATTAATGACCAAAGAAATATGACTAAATTTTAGTCATGTTATAAGATACTGTAAATTAGCTACTAATCTTGGAAAAATTAATTGTGCATTCTAGAACATATCTATCCAATACAAGTAACATTTTTCATCAATGCACATTGAACATATCCGACCATTGGACAAACAAATTTTGTACTAGATTTTGAATCAGGATTAGAGATGTGGGTCAAATCCCACCAAAAGTCGAAGAAGTGCTCCGAGTCTCTTGTCTGAAAGGAATTTTTGTACAAAAATATACTGCAGATGATTTATTTACATTTTGTCCATACTCTTTACCAGAAAATCCAACTAGTTTTTCATCAATGCACATAGAAAAACTAGTTCCAGTTAATTGCATTCTAGAACATATATATTGAGTACGTAAATAATTTTTCATCAATGCACATAGTAAAACTAGAACAATTAATTTCATTCTAGAACACACACACACACACACACACACACACACACACACATATATAACATTTTTCATCAATGCACATGTATAGAAAAGCTACTTTCAGTTGATACTAGAGCACGTGCTTGTACCAAAACAATTTGTACATGTGCAAACACTTGCACAAATAACATAAGCAGCTCAATTTTTAGTTGAGTACTGAAAGTTCTAAAACATGTTTAATCCAAACAAAATAAATTGTTGGACAATTCACTCAAAAAATTCTAATGGAATTCCATCTTCAATAATCCGTTCATGATCGGATTTTGACATTTTCCATCTCTTAATTTTTTATTTTTTCTTTGATTGAACTTCTATCAACTTTATGTGTGCTACACACACCAAGTGACTATATTGACAACTTATGGAAACGGGTTCATAGTCTTCAAAGTAAACAAAGTCTCCACTTTGATGAGTTTGTCTGAAAAAATAACCTTTCAATATAATAGACCCTCTGTCATATTGAAATCCGTGATCATTATAGTTTTGTAATAATTTCATTTTTCGTTCAGTGCAACGCATCAAATAATACTTCACATTTTCATCGTTGTCAATAGGTGCAATTACAGCAAAAACATCTCCTACACAATAAAATAAATTTAACAAAATTATGCATATTTAAATTTATTTCTAGATCTTTAAATCATTAGAAAGTAATTCAAATGTTACCTTCTCTAACAAGATCAGAAACTCGATCACCATCGGATGATATTGTAGTTTCCTCTGATTGCATTTCTTCAAACATTGCAATAGACATTTTTCCCTTTGTATTTAGCTCTGTATGTTTCCAATTGTTCACATACATTTTGTTTTCACAGACGTCATTGGATTTTGTGTTGTCTATGCAAACATCACAAAAACAAGAATATTTTCTTTTATCCAATGCAAACACATTCGTGGACAACTTTGTTTGAATTGAATGCAATTTTCGAGTCCCTTTTATTGTTTCAACGTCATTTCCAATTGATCTATCTACGTCTCCGATTCCAATATGCCAGAAAAACCTTTATATGGAAAATTAGAAAAAGAATTTTTAAATATGATATCAAAATACAATTAAAAATAATCATTGCATGATAAATGTACAATGTTTAAAATTAGATTTCCAATATAAATTAAATTGAATGTACCTTCGCACTTCTCTTGATGGGTTAGTCTCATGGCTTAGAGCAGTTTTGCACCATTGAACAACTTCTTCAGCGTTCACAAGTCGGCGTGCAAAGTGGTTCATTTGATATCTTCGAAGTACTCGTTTTATGCATGCTCCCGCACCGTCATGTTCTCCTTTTCCATGGCCAGTCTCAAAGAAATTCCAACAATGTTTAATGTAGGTTTTCTTATGAAGACAACACAACCAAAAAAATGATCGTGCAGATTTGAATTGACCTGTGCATCCGTCTGACCATATCCAATGTTCATTGAATGTTATTCCATGATTTTTCAATGAATCATAAATTCTTCCAAAACAATGTTGTACAAAACATGTATCATGTGTACGATCGTCACTGATATAAAAGTGATATTCTTTAATGATATGTCGATTTTCACTCATGCTTTCTATATGATCGACATTTTGTTCAGCATGTCTATATAGAATATGGACGAGCATGGAGACTTGGTCAGAATGATAGTATTCACTCTGAATTTTTTTTTGTGGAACAAATGTGTAGTTTTCTGCAAAATCAATCACTGACAAAATGGTCCCTGGTGGAAAAAATTCACGAGATTTTTTGAATTGCAAGTCTTGCCATCGAGCTCTATGGGAATGTTTGGTGTATTTGTAAATTTTTGCCTCAAACTTTCTCAAAAAGTCTATCAGAAAAATTTCGTCTTCTAGTAATTCAATTCTTTTAACACTATTTGCACCTTGAATCAATGTATCGATATATTCATATCTCTTCCATTTCACTTTCATGTTGGATAATGATTGATCATTTATATAAATATGATATTTGTTTTGAAATTTAGTCAAATTTCCACAATCATCGCATTTTTTACCACCAACACATTTCTTTTTGTAAAATAGTTCATCGCTTTCTCTTTCACATAGAATTTGAGATATGAAATCACGGATAGTGGAAGGAGGAGGTGAGTCCTTCCATAATGTTCTACCGAAATCAAGGAATGTGTCATAATATAACTCAAATTCCACATGATAACGGCAACAACAAGTGTCACATACTGTGATAGGCTTTACATACCATGGTTTTTGTTGAACAAAAGCACTGAGTGAAACATGAATTTGATGATTCTCTTCTTTGAACTTGTTGAATAACTCTATCTGAGTGGTTTCCAAGAAATATTTTTCATGTTCTTCATACTGATTTCGTGCTATTCTTTTTCGCATCACATGCCTTGCAGTTGGAAAAACATGCGAATTTTTCTTCCAATATTGATATATTATTTTTTTAACATTTTCTCCAAGTCTATCTTTGTATGGTTGCCTATAAATAGCTCTCCAACAAGCAATTTCATCATTTACATCTATTTGCAGCCGAAATTTTCGATGTTTGTGCAAAGTTTTTCGCGAGGTTCCCAGTGCTCGTGCCATAGATGTTACCAAACGATTCTCTTGAGTACTTGATGAAACCATTTCCATCTGTATTCCTCTACATACAATTGAAACATCTTTCTCTCTAGATCTCTTAATTGACTTTATAGCACTACTCATATTTTTTATCACATCTTCCTTCATTTTTTTATCTTTGGTTGATTTTCGAATACCCAATAGTGTCGTAGCTTCTTTTAATTTCCTTAATGATAAGAGACCTTTAAACATTTGAGCCTGAACTGTCACGAGCTCATTTAAGAAATACTTTTAAAAAATGCAGTTAACACGATATCGTATAACATGGTCAAGTTTTTTATCTCCATATGTGTGAGTGTCAACATTTTCTAACATCTCATTATCGATAGTGATTTCATTTGTACATATTCGAAAAAATAGTACATATTCAATAAATAACTAAATTAATAAATATATCTATAATTTCAATGATATGTGCATGTGTTTAATATATATATATATATATATGTACATACCTTGTGATTCAATTTATTTATTTGGATTTCTTTCAATATTTTCACCATCTTCAATCATTGGTTCAACATCTCTTTCACTTTCTCTTTCAAAATTTTGTATCTCATCATCAATGTTTTGAGAAATATCTCTGTCTGTTTACATTAAAAAAAATATTTTTCAAATTAGTTCATCAAATAAAAATTAAGCTTCACATTTAACATTAAGAAAATTTTAAATATATCAATAGATCATAATATTTACATTTACATACCTGCTTTAATTTATGCTTGAGGTTGATTTTCCTCTTCAATGTTTTGAGGAATATCCTCAAAATCTCTGTCTGTTTACATTAAACAAAATATTTTTCAAATTAGTTCATCAAATAAAAATTAAGCTTCACATTTTACATTAGGAAAATTTTAAATATATCAATAGATCATAATATTTACATTTACATACCTGCTTCAATTTCTGCTTGAGGTTGATTTTCCTCTTCAATATTTGAGAGGGCTTCTATCTTTCTTTTGCAAGATTGTCTCGTCTCTTCTCTACGTTCCTCAGGGTCTCTTTTTCGATCATATTTTCTCGCACAAGTTCTTCGATTTCCCATGATAATAGGGTATGAAGTTAAAAACATTTCCTTCAAAAAATTAGACAATAACTCGATTGCAAAAAACATTACAAAAGATTTAATTTTAAAAAATTCATTTTAAATTTTTTGTAAAAAATACATACTCCAATCCAAAACACTTTAAAAAATTCAAGAGAAAAATGTCTTATAAAAATGAAACGAAGCTCCAAAGATTTACTTCAACTCAAAACACGTACATACCTCCAAGAAATGTCCTCCAAAAAAATTCTTTAAACCCAAAACAATTCTTTTCAAAATCAGTTTGCTTCCAAGAAATGCTCTTAAATCCAAACTTTGAAGAAAATTTTCTAAACCCAAACCAAGATATTTGTAAAATCAGATGAATCTACTTAGTTTTTCTATGTGCATTGATGAAAAACTAGTTGGATTTTCTGGTAAAAAGTTTCCACAATGTAAATAAATCGACAAGGCTACCTATTTGAGTGCATTAACGACATTGACCCAAATTCAAAAAACATATATATGTAGTAGACTTATATTTCAAATCAAAACTAAAGGGATAATTTGTACATATATATCTACTTCTTTAAACTCTTTTTTCAATTAGAACTCAATTGATACATGGTTAGTTGCATTGAAAAGCTATGTTCTTCCTATTGGAATTTTTTTCATTCAAACAAGACTACATGGAGAGATCAAAAGCAATCTTAAAATTCCAAATGTACTTCAACCATCCAAAAGGGATTTGTGCATCATTACTTAACATGCCATGCCAATTATAGTGAACAACTATCCAATAGAAACATTTAACATTATATACCACATGTGGCAGATGTAGATTGAAACCATCCAAAACTTTAAAATTTTAAAATTTTTTGATAACATATTGTGCAACATTAAAACATTAAACATCACATGCGAAATGTAGATTGAAACCATTCAAAACTTGATTTTAAAAAACTTTTTTATTATATATATCGTTACTTCACATGCCATGCCAATTATAGTTCAACTAGACCCAATAGAAACATTTAACATTATATACCACATGTGGCAAATGTAGATTGAAACCATCCAAAACTTTAAGTTTTAAAAACCTTTTGATTATATATCGTGCAACATTAAAACATTAGACATTTAAAGTTCATTAAATATCACATGCAAAATGTAAATTGAAACCATCCAAAACTTGAGTTTTAAAAACTTCACATATCATGCCAATTATAATTCAACTATCCAATAAAAACATTTAACATTAAATATCACATGCCAAATGTAGATTGAAACCATCCGAAACTTTTAAATTTTAATTTAACAAAAAAATATAGATCACAACATTACTTCACATGCCAAATGTACTCCAAGCATCCAAAACTTAAATTTTAAAAACAAAACAAATTATAACACATGTCATTACGTAACATGCCAAATGTAGTTCAGATGACAACATTAATTTATAGATGACAACATTACTTCACATTCACATGCCAAAAGTACTAAAACCATCTAAAAATTAAATAAAACAAATTATATTAACAATGTAATAAAATATGTCCAAAAATTGTAGATCTCACAAGTATCAAACTGTATCAAGTTTAACAAATTTTAAGACCATCTAAATCTTGAAATCAAATCTACAAATCATGTCCATCAAATAGAGACAGATATAACATCTTTCCTATAAGGGTCTAAATCCGCGCCCTATCATGTGAAACATCATGGGAAACCTACATACACAATGCACATGTACTTGAACATTAAAATTTGATGTTTTAAAAATGAATGAGAATATATATATCTAGATCTTCATGTAAAAAACAAAATATAACAAAAAAATCACGCAATACCTCATGAGGTTCCCTCTCCATTTGATGAACAAGTTCTGCCCCCGTAGGGACATCTACAGCGGTAAACTATACAATATACATGTACAGTTCAATATATATATATATATATATATTAAAAACTTTCAAATGAAAATGCACGTGTACATATATAAACTTATTTTCAATAATATTAAAAAAAGGAACTAAAGACAACTTGTTCAAATGTTTTGGATGTTCCTATCTCCATCACTAGAGTCCGCGGATTAAAGAAATCTTCTATAGGAACCTAAATTCAAAAATTTTTAAATAACTCAAAATATAGACATATATATATATATTTTAAACATAAATTTTAAACTTGTGAAAAATTGTCCATACTTGTGTCTCATCTCCCAAGGAAGTAGAAGGTACATCTCCCAAGGAAGAAGAAGGTACCGCCATCCCAAAAACATCAGACGGAATCGGTATCTATTAAAACATTTTATCAAATTATATATATACATACATGTACATGTGTGCACAATTATTTATTTTAAAGTCACTTAAAAAACACTAACATTTGCCAACATATCTTGATGGTCAGACCCATCTGCATTGTTTGAACCAGAGGTCCCGAACGTGATATTAACATTTTCGTCACGCATCATGTGTGAGAACTGAAAATGGTGTTTTAAAATATAATCATACATTTTTTTTAGATTAATGCACACATACAAATAAATGTATACATGTGCATACACATGTATTTATTACAAATTGTACACATGTATATGTAAAAATAATTTAAAACCCTAAGGTCACTAACACATACCGTTCCGGTGCCCTCTTCCTCATGAAAAATTAGGTCTTGCAAACCATTGCGACAATTTTTTTCATATGTTCGGAGATCTTCAACATTCATGTTGTCAATCTCATCATCTGTATAATACACAAAATTGGCACGTGCATTTTCATGTGCTCTTTGTTGATTTAAACAAAGATCGACTCCACCCAATCCGCTATGAACATTGTCGATCATAACATCCCTTGCTTCTCAACTTATTTGAGAAGTCGCATCCATTTCTGATCACAGAGTTTCGACTCGAAACGGTCGACTCACCAATGGCGGCTTAGGGCGAGGCAACTCCACATCTCGCTTAGCGCCCTTACGATCATATAATCGACCTTTCCCCGGGCCAAAAAATTCTGACGGAAGGTCATTGTAGTTGGGTTTCATACCCAAAAAAAATTCTGCATAAAACATTTGTGCAAAATAAACAGGAACCTCATCGTTCCATGGAAGCCTTCCATAGGCCGCAAGGTGCCTATCATACAAACAATGAGCTATGTCTGGGTGCTTGAAATACTGCACCTTCAACATTTTTCTTTTTGGCCCTTCCTTGTAATTAAACATTGACTTGGCCACTTCTTTTGTAACTTTTTGTTTTACGTCCTCCCATTTATCTGGACCCATTACTCTTTCTTTTCTCTTTCTCATCATTTCTACAAATGTATCAGTTGTTGGCCCAAGATTTCTGTACACATTTACAATTTCGCCCAGTGAATGTGTAACTATTTCAAGGCTTTGTAGACTCTCAGCAGGTAGAGACAAAGCCACGAGATCTATTTGCAATTTTGCATGAAGTCTTTCACACCTTTGTAAGGTGCATTGCGCCATGTTGGTTTCCCATGGTATATCAGTAATCTTGGCCGGATAAGTTGTGCTGGGTTGACAACCTTCTTTTTGAATGTAGCGGGCTACCCTGCGTCTATTTTGACCACTAGTTGGAACATTTTCGGCCTCTGCATCAATATATATATATAATTTCGTATATTAGAAAAAACACATGTAAAAAAAATTGTACAAATTTAATAAAAAAATATTGAAATTCATGGCAACCTTGACGTTGTTGGTTAGCATCTTCTCCAACATGACCCTGCTGAGAACCAGACCCAGAATGACCCTACTGAGAACCAAACCCAAAATGACCCTGCTGAGAACCAGCAGCCGTTGATTGGCCTTCGAGGGAATAAATATCACCCCCTTCACGCAACTTGCTACCACTCATTGATGGCCCTCTAGGTCGATTTGAACCACTACCAACCTCTCGAGACGAGGGAGAAGCTTCATAAACAAATACGAATTTATAGTCAATTGAAAAATACATTCATATGTACATATAAATACATATACATATATTCATTGATTAAATTGCGTGAACCATACCACAACTGGTTGAACCATGTGCACGCTCCATGGATGGAGTAGAAACCCTTCTCCTCTTACCTCCTAAAAATTAAAAAATGAAACTTATTAACAACTAATTTAACTCACAAAGTTAATAAAAAATCAATTCCATATGTACACACATGTATGGAGATTTAAGATTATATTTAAATACCGTGAACATCGCCCGATCCCTGAACCTCCATATGGGATTTGGCGGATATTCGTCGTTCATCCTCCATGATATATATATCTATTGGTTGACATTTACACAAAATAGATAAATCAGAAAATCAATTTGTAATTTAGTGTAAACAAATTATGTAGAACACAAATTTCAAAGCAATAATTGATGTGTGAAACTCAATTTAATCGAAAAAGAAATTATAAAAATGATAAGTTCACCAAATTGCGCTTTACATGGTGGGAGCACACTTGGTATAAAATTTACCACTTATATACACTTTAGTTTGTGGGAGAAATGACACATGTACATAGTTTACCTTACAGTTGTTGTGTTTTATGGATATTAAAATGAAGAACTTCTATTTAGATCCATTCCAGAGATTGACTGTAGGGGCATTTACTAGATATGTCACCTTTCATAAAAGATGAGATCCAGAGGCTACCTGGCCCTTTACAGACTCTACCTATAGAACTTGTAGAAGTAAACGCTAGAGGCATTAACAATATCAAAGAACGTTTTCATGCTCAGACATGGGAATGTGTCTCTTTCCCTATGCAAAAAAATAGTTCAAGGTAGTTAATCTTCATAGACATGTCATCAAGTAGGTCAATGTGATCATCCCCAACTTATTTTTCATGAAATTAGGCTTGGAATCCTCTACAACCTGGTGGATGGAGTTGAATGGGAACTAGGTGAAGGCCTTTACAAAATACATGCTAGTGAATAACACTTACTAGGTTATGCCAACAAATAAAGTGGGAGAAATGTTTTCTCCTCGAGGTTATCCAATTGGGTGTGTAATACCAACTTCACCCATTTCCTAACAGGTTTCTCTCTTAGGTTACAAAGTGTCTTCACCTTATTAGTTATATATTTTTCAATTTCCAGTGGATTCCTTGAATTTTTTCTCCTACCATCTCCCTCTCTCACTCCCCAAATTATTGTCATCAAACATGCCCCATTGAGGATCTGGAGCAATGTTTGCACCATACTTAGAACTGTCATTTCTACTAATTGAAATTGGAGTGTCATGTACATACTAGATTGCTTGCTTAAGTGAATCTTACTTGGACAATATCCTGAGATGAGTTTGACATGATGGTCATATGAGGCTGGAAGCTACTTTGTGTAATTTTCCTTATATATTGAAAAAAAAAGATCAAAAATGTCATTTTCGATCATTTTTTATTAAAGCTTCTGCATACAGCAGATGTTATCACAATTGCAACACAATCATGTTCCATGAGCATGAATTATGAATGTTGCAAGCCAAATTGCAAGGAAATTTGCATTCATTTTAGGCAAAAGAAGGCTATGACATTAAGGTACATGCTAGACCTTGATGAGAGGATATGATACCTTGAAGAGGCTACATCTTTTGGTGACGTCACTAATCGTTTCTCTATTATTGTGTTTGTTAAACTTTTTTATCCCAGAGGAGGGTGTTATCCAATGTGAATTTGAAACCCCCCTCACATTTTTCAATGAAGGTTCTATCTGAATTTTAGGGAGCTACACAAATTATAGAAATTCAATATGATGTGCCAAAAACTTTACAGACATCCCAAAAACAGAAACTACCTATTATGCATGTCAATTAAATCTACATGGAACCAGCAAGAAATATGGTAAAATATAGAATTACGAATCCCTTCAATTAGTTATATATATATATATATATATATATATATATATATATATATGAAGAAAGCACCCAGAGGACTAGAAATAACAATATAGTAGAGAAAAATAATAGTATCTCAGCAGCTATAATTGCAAGTCATAAATTAATATCTTATATTCCAATTTCAGCACTAAAAGCAAACTCAAAATAACATAAAAGCAAAGACAACATTGTTTTACATGTAAGTAAACATTGTTAATGGAAATATGCAACATGGATTGGCATAATCATGCCTTCATCAATGAAATTTCATTATACCATTGAACAATTTTGCGCTAGAACAATATTTAAATAAGTTAAAAGAAAAAATTGACCTATATTGTACAGTTTATGGGACAGAAATCAATATGTAGAAATATTCACTTGGTTTTTATAATTGGATAGAGGAATGACTTAAAATGACCTTGTATATCTTCTCGTTTTAGAGCTCAAATTTTTAGGAAGGATTTAAGTATCCACATTTCAAGAATCACTAGAAGAGGTTGATAAAGAATATAGGAAGACAAAAAACTAACAAGTGGTGTAATAAATGGATTTCTTGGGAGGTAGATTGGCATATGGACTTTTGGTAGCTAGAACTTTTCCAAATAAGTGAATGTATTTGAAAACCGAACCTCTAGTTTATTTTGGTTTAGACAAGGTCTAGAATTTGAAAAGTGAATTCCCTCTTTCTTCCTCTTACATGTCCAATGATCGGAATCTGGATAGAGGGAAAAAAATTTCCAAAATAAAAATTTTGCATTTTATTTGTTGTACACATGAGTTTTTAAAAGTTAATTAACTCATAAATTTCTCACAAAATACACTTAATGCTTGACACATAAACCCCTTCCCAATTGGCTAACTTTAGACGATCCTAAACACATTTTTATTTAACTGATGAGGGAGATAGCCCAACAAAACTAGTTTGTCCATATTCAAATCAAGTTGGTATCAAAGTACAATTTAGCTCATTTTAGTCAAGGTTAGTTAGAAGAATTAGCTATTGGTTTCTATCTTAAATTTCCTCTCAAAATGAATGTGTACGTGCTTTTGAGAGACACATTGGAGGAATAAGGCCCAAATTTTTGACGAAAATGGGCTATGAAAGTAAAGGGTTAAAGGTAAACATGTACAAGGCATAGTTGAGCCAAATGTTTTTGAGGAAGGGCCTAATTATTTGGGTCTTGGTTAAGAAAAACATGATGGAGAATGCTCCAAAGCCAAGGAGGCACATGAAGTTGTTCCAAGAAGGAATTTTATTTCGTGTTCATTACCTCAAGCTTGTGAAGTTTGTGTTATTGATTAATGGAAAATTTTGACACCCACTTTGCAAGAAGATGTTAAAAATCATGCAGCTAATGAGAATGTAAAAGAAGAGGATGTTGAAATCTCTAGAGTCATTGAATTCATTGCTAGTATTCAGAGGAGAGCCACTACCTCATCAAATTCACCTCCTCAAGAAGGCGACAACGGTGAATGTTCAAGGTATAAATTTTCCTTTAATCAAATTGCTTTTGATTATGATAAACATGGTAAATATTCACATAAGATTTGGAAAAGAACTTGCACATGTTCCTTTTGTGGTTTGAATAATCATAATGTTTATAGATGTTGGAAGAAGATATCCATGCACATGAAAATTTCTAAATAAATGAGGCAAAAAGTCAAAGGCCCATTGGACAAGGAAAATGATGTTGAAAATAAGATGCAATTGTTTATTACTCATTTCCATAAGAAAGGTCACCTTGTAGACAAGTGTTGGACTTTGTATCCAACAAGTCATCCACAACATTTGAAGAAGGTGGAAAGAGATAATGACAAGAATGGAAAAGAGGATTCCATAATCGATGAGGGTCAAGATGATTCATATGATGATGAAGTGCAGCTAAAAGAAGCGCCATTGAAATGGTTTGGTAACAGATGGTTAGATTTCTTATCCAATTAAGGCCTTGCATGTATTTTGATGTTTCATGAATTTCTTTGCAAATTCAAAGTATGTTGCATGTTGCATGAAGTAAGATGTTGAAAGTAGAGTTATGTTGACACACTTAAATGCAACAAATATGGAAATTTGTACATGAGCTATTATTTGAATTGAGATTCAGTTGTTTGAAGAGGCATGTTTTGTCAACTTGTGTTTGGTTGATGGTTTTGTACACCAATATGTAAGAGTACATGGAGATATTCATATGATGTGAATTTTTTTTCTTTGAAGGAGAAAAATGATATGTCAGCGAGCTATGTTTCTTGCATGATGTGTTTTTCAGTTTGATGGTTTTGTTTGTGAAAAGACGTCACAACATTTTGGGAAGGTCCACTCTTGAGCGAGAGCCTCATGATTACAACCTAATCATGAGAATCAAATGGGAGTGCATCCTTATTTTGAAACCTAGGACTCAAACCATTATTTTTAAATTTGAAATATCATGGTGTTGTTTCAATGCCTAAATCCACAACCCTAACATAAATTGTTTTATTCTTTTTTTGCAAGATTTAGTTGGTTATATTAAAAATCAGTTGAATTTAAAATTCTTGGCTTAGTGGCATGAACGAAACATATTGTGTATTAAGTGAGGAATTTCGCTCTCCCAATCATTTCTAAATCACCCATATCACCAAGAAAACATGTTCTAAAAGAACATACTTTGGTAGGGGAAAGACCTTAGGTCCTTTGATTGTGCACATGTGGTGTGAAAAATTGAAATTGACGATTTGCAAAAAAGTGAAATTATGAATGAAACCACGAAAACAAAAAACCCAAAAGTGGTAAATGATTTAAATAGACCTAATCAATTATTTACCAACATAAATTCTTCAACTTTTAGCAACTAAATGATAAGTAAAAAAATAAATAAATTTGTAATTATGGTTCGAAAGTTACATAATCTTAAGAATCATTTTAAATTAATTCTATCTCATAAAAAGTATCCCTCCTAACTTAACAAATACTATCTCTTCTCCTAAGGTTCACGACCTCCCTTCCTTAGCACACAAGACATAAATACAATTAATATTTCAATATGTTAATTCCTATAGAAACAAATGAAAAGTTGTATATAGATGGTTTCAAATATTATAAGAAGGTTTTTGATATGGTTGAGAGAATGTGGAAAATAGAATCCATAAACAAATTATTTTTCAAAACGTATTACTTTCAAAGTATCAACAAGGAATGTACAAGGGTGTTCAATGAATTAACGCTATTTATTTAAATTTCATGATGTATATCTTACTCATAATTTTAACAAATTATTAAATAATGATCTAGATTGGATAATTATATTATTTGTCATATATTTTAATGCTTATAGAGTGAAAAAACTGAAAGAATCAACTTGTAGGGTCATTTTAATGGTGGGTGGAGAATTGGGGTCTAAAACCTTTTAGAGTCATTTTGAGGTATTAAATGACATTTCTGGGGGTCAAACGATTATCCCTTGTGCCGAAATCTTGACCATTATTCTACACTTAAAGACATATCCAATGGTGCAAGAAAAACATCAAGTGAAGTTCATTCAAAATTTATGCCTTTAGTAAGTTGACCTATCATGTTGACCACCATGGTACGAGAGAATGAAATTTTAGCCCCATTACTCATGCATGGCAAGCTAGCTACATGTGGAATTTTAACAAGACACTAAATGGTCTAAAATCACAAACCTCGTTAATGGTTAACGAAGTCAAATCTTACACCTAGTTGGCTATCACGCTATGTTAAATACTTGGCCACTAGGAGGAATAAGAGTTCCATTTTGTGTTATTGTATTTTGTTCCATAGTTGAAAATACAACTAGGTGTGTGAAGTTAGAGAGAAAAATGTATGAAGTTAAGTTTTTATAGCAACCTTACACGCTAAAAGTCTTAGCTAACTCTAGAGAGATTACCTCTTTCTTTGTACTCACATATTTTCCATACCAGAAAAGAGAGAGTAGAACATGTTTACATTTTAGTGTTGTTTTTCTCCCATAAGGATTTCCTAGGGAAAAAGGAGTCTAGAGCATCATTACTTTTTAGGGTTGCTAGTCTCCCATAAGGATTTCCTAGGAAAATAATTGTGTTGATTGTCTAGAGATATGTATGTGTGTGCTTCATTATGTCCTCTATTTCTTACATTGTGTTTCATTATGTTTTATATTTACATTTCTGCCCTCCTATTTTTCTTTCCAATCAAGGTTTATAAAATAACATGAGAAGCAACATGAGACTTGGAACAATCATTTTCATTATCTATATGGAAGGCAAGAAGGATTATATCCCCTTAAGCTTAAGCTTATGTAGTTTGTCAATTTTTATCATATATTTTTTGGTAAGGGTAAATTTTTTTTTATCTATCTAGTACAAGTCATGAGTTCCCCAATTTTACCTTATGTAAAGCATGATTCTAGGATTACTACAATTTGTACTAGATTTTTTATTGTGATGATGCCCTGTCTCAATCACTTGGCCATCTCTCGATGGGTATTTAAATCTTTATAACAATACTTAAATAATATTTATCTATTTTTATTATGTGAAATGTAAAAATGGTATACTATTTTTCATAAAATTGGGTTGAGTTTATCATATATTTCGATGAAAGTTGATTATATGACACGTTTTCTTTAAAAGGATCTAACAATTTTGTTAAGGTATGAATTTGCAATTTTGTGTGGCTCTCTATCAGCCTTCACTTCCTCATTTCTAGAAAAAATCTACTTGCTCATTCGTATACCCACTTTCTATTCAAATGCATGAGTTTTGAACTCTCGGTAACTATGTTTTTCCACACAGGAAAATTATATGTCACATTTTATACTAACTCTAAATATTATTTTGAAGTTTGGATTATTTTTATTCTTTTATATAATTTAACATTAGATATAAGTTTAAATTGAAAGCTACTTAGATGAAATATAGCTTAGATATGGCATTTGCATTATTATCTATTTATTGAACTATCATGGACATAATTATTACACATGTTTAATTTACATTATTATTATCTGATGCTTCTTTGATTTATCTCCTATAGCTTAATGTAATGCTAGATATATAATTTAAGTTGAAGGCCCATGAGATAAATATGACTTCTATGTGACATTTGTATTGAATCATCTATTTGTTGTGTTATATGAACATAATTGGTACGCATATCTAATTTTCATTACTAATATGTCATGCTTCTTTAATTTATCTTTTATAGATGACCGGAGAATCCCTTTTTAATTTATCCCTTTTGACTTCGGATATGTGGGCAATACTCATCCGCATATTTTTCTATCATAAAGCAGTGAGTAAAATTGTATTCCATTTGTGTCAATGTTAAGGTTAAGCACATGGATTAAAGTTTTATATAAGATACATTTCCACGGTGTACATTTATATCTAAAGAGTCCAAAAGCTCATTCAAGACCATATGTTTTGTTGATGTAGTTTGATTGGTTATATTGGATTTCTTTTGTAGTTGTTTTTGTGGGCCTTACCATCTAGTGATTTTAGGTAAAAAATTATTTACATGAAATTTTGAAGTATCCTAGAATGTTTATTATTTATCACTACTAGCTTTGGTGATTTAGTTGTTTGTTTTGATGCTACTTGGTTACCCATATTTAATAGTTGTTCATGTTTAATTAATTGTTAAGGCTTTTTATTGGCCTGTCAGGATGTATTTTTCTCAAATCCATAATGGCTAAAAGAACGAAATTTAAAAGAGAAAAAGAGAGGTCATATGGAAAACAAATTGTTTGCAAGTGTTCTTTTGAACCCATAGAACTTGCAACCCCAATATGGATACAATACTAAGTAATACATAGCCTCCTCATCTAACTTAGCCAAGGATTTGCAATACTATATTTGAGTTGGCTAGCTCCATTTCAAGATATTATAATGTTAGATTATTATTTCTATAGATTTTGATTATAGTAGTAAAATGTTACAAAAAACCAGAAACTGTACAAATAATATTATTCTAGATATATGTAAAAAGGACATGGTAGAGAAGATCAAACAATATTAAACTTTTCATAAATAGTTTAGATAAAAAAACATTTTCTAATTTTGATTGTAAATTCTAAGGCTTAAAGCAATAATTTTTCTAATAATTTTTTTTAATTAATAAATAAAAAAGAAACATTTTCAATCAAAATCACATCCAACATATAATAAAAATAATAAAAACAATTTAAAACTTCATACACTATGACATTACTATGATAAATAGCATAAAAATATACAGGCAAAAAATCCTTTTCTACAATAATGGAGAGCTTCAAATATACAAGAAAAAAATCTTTGAGCCTCCTTGTATCCCAGAGAAAGAGTTACTCAAACAATCATATTTTAAACAATTAAAGCTTGGAGAAAATCATCTGTTTTTGAATTTCAATTATATAAAAAATTAGTTAAATATAAGACAAGAGTTACTCATACTATAAAAGTTTAAATAATATTAACTTTAAAAAAAAGTATTTGGAAATGAACAAAAAAAAAATTAATTATAAATTTCATTTACAGTAACTTAAATCCATATTAACACCTCTTGATAAATCTGAAATTAAATTAAATCTATATTACTTAATTTAATAGCTTAAATTCCTATTTGTGGTGTGCCAAATAGAAATATTCAAAGCGAAAGTTACAACTTACAAATATTACTCAAATATATCACAAAAGGAAATAGAATAACAAACATAATGGACAATACATGAACCAAAGTATTATACCTTTATTGATTGATATGGATGGATTCTTAATTACAAACATTTGGGTAAAATATGATGAAGCTTTGGGCGGATTTTAATGAAACACTTTGTGGACAATATCAAAAGAGTTAAGAAAGTGGCTGCTAACTAGTCTAAAAAGAAGGCAACAGAAGATAAAAAGGATCTTTTAGAAGTAGAAGAGGTCATTTCTAGGCTTTTTGACAATAATGTAAATGCGATTTTTACTGAAAAAGACTTGCAGTCTTTGAAAATTTTGGAGGGGAGAAAGCAAGCACTATTAGAAAAGGAAACAGTTTAATGAAGACTTCAAAGTAGAGCCATCTAGTTCGTTGAAGGTGATAACAACACTAATTTTTCTAGAAACATGTAAATCATAAAACCTGCAACTAAGCTGCAAATTTGGAAAAATATTACAGCCATGAAACAAGACTTTTATAATTTGATTAAAGAGAGGCAGATGTCCAAGTTTTCATGGATACAATTCAAATTTCAAATCCCTCCATGGTGTCAAGAAAATGGTAGAGAAGAGGGTAATGAGCATGCTGAAGCTGAGAGTTATGTGGAGAAGCTAGAGGCAAGCGTCATATAGATAGAAAAAAAAGAATAGAAAAGAAGATGATCCAATCCTGCAAAGTAGGTTACCTACTTGCACACTCTTTTTGCAATTTTTGCAAAAGAGTCGAATGGCTCAACAAGTGCTCCAAATAACATGGGAGAAGATGGGCTATCCACTATAAAAGTCTTTTCATTCATGAATGTGACATTGGAGGCTCACTTTGATAAATGGTGACGTCGAAAATGCGTAAAAGGGGATGATTATACATTCGATCAATGCATACATACAACATACAATTATATATCATTATATAAGTTACTTCAAACGTATATTCAATGATATAGTTAGTCATCTTGCCAACCCATTTTCTACTAATGAGCTAAGTTGTTTCTGCAAATGATGCGTGTACACCCCAAGTGAAATAATAATACCAAACAAAGTAATTAGGCCATGGAAAATATAATTTGATTACAACTGTTAAAATTGGTTTTTAATTTTGTCTGAGCTTAGTTTGCAATACCATCGTCAGCTCCTGAGTAAGGGTAATATGCGAGTTTTGATTGATGGATGAAGTTGCTA